>APFE030780793.1:0-11901 GCA_000404065.3 Pinus taeda
TAACAAGGCGGAAGAATTGTCCGGTTTCCGGTGCCGCCCGGAAAAACCTCCGGCTCCGGCCACCGGACAATTCCTCCGCCCTCCGCCACCCTACGCCAGCTCCCCCCACCTCCGCCACCGCGAGCTCCGCCTCTGCCCCCCTACGCGAGCTCCGCCACCGCCCGCATTAACTGCGTCTGGCAGGAGGATCGACTTATCGCTGTCTGCCGCCGTGAGTTAATTCCGAATTGCTCCTGACCAATTCGACCTGGCACTTCGCAGCTCCCTCCCCGGCAGGTCACCAGAACACTCCCTCCCCTGCAGGTCACCAGAACACTCCGAAAACTCACAGAACTGGCTGACTCGCGCCTGCAGCTCACCAGCACAACGGAAAAACTCACTCCGACGCTCTGCAGCTCACCACCTGCACCAGCCAGGCGAAAACCAGGCACGTTCAACACGTCGAACCATAGGAAATCAGGAGGAAGTATATATTATTCTGGTCCTGCTGTATTGTCATCATAGTTCTATAGTGATAGAATGTAACATTAGGTTATTTTGAATGATAGAATGCAGGATAGAACATGCATGCTGTATCATTTGAACAGGGACTTTAAATAGAACATCTGGATTGGGGCTATTTAGAATATGACAAATCGATAATGACTCAAATTTGTCCTTGGATTGGTCCATTTAACTGATCCGTTATCTCGATGTAAGACTCTAATAGCTATTGGAGCTATTATCTCGATATAAGACTCTAATAGCTATTGTCTCTCTATTTCGGGAATCAGGAGGAAGTATATATTATTCTGGTCCTGCTGTATTGTCATCATAGTTAAATGGGATTTTGGCATTTTAGCTTTTTGAGCATTAGGGTACCAGATTTTGGTTTTGCTGTTCGTTTCCTATCCAATATTGTAATCCTTAACTAGGAATATCACTTTAAATCAGAGTAAGCTGGTCAGTTATTTGTCAGGGTCTATGTGGACTGGTCTAAGTTATGGAACTTTCCAAGGTTTCTGGACGAGTTGCAGAAATAACTGTTAAACCCTATCTCAGCGGAATCCCGGAGCATTTCATTAATTCAAATATAGTGTGGACATGACTTTAGGATAGAATCGTTGATATGTGCAGATCATAGTTATCTGGACTTTTTTGGGTGGCAGTATTCTGCCATTTTGGAGATGCTAGAAAGGTAAATTGCAAGAACATTTTGTGGCTGTACTTTTTAAGTGCAGAATTAAGGGGAAATTGGGTTACATAACTGACTACTATCACTTTGTTTTGGCATCATTATCTGCTTCTTTCTATAGATGGTCTAGTTGGACTAGTTTAAACTTTGATATATAAAACTTTCAAAGGTTTCTGAATGAGTTCAACCAATAGTTCTATTAAACTATTTCTTCGCAATGTCCAATAGGATCCCATTAATTCTAATGTATGTTGGACGCGACTTCAGGGCCAAATGGCCATATGCTATTGTGTGCCAAGTTCCAACCCTCCTTTGGATGGCAGTATTTTTTCATTTCAAAGATGCTAGAAAGGTAGTATGCAAAGTAGGATTATATCTATCAGAAAACGTGGAAGTAATGCAAAGTAATTTAGTTTCTAGCTTTTCCTAATTCTAAGGTTTGTTAATGTCCTACAACAGTGCCCTGCTTATAGAAAGAGATAAGGCAGGGGTTTTTCTGAGCTACCTTTATCCTATCTATCTGTTATTTCTTCTATTGGGTTGTTGCTTCAGAAAACACACCCCAAGGTTGGGGGCCTGTACTGCACAACTTGAACTTTCTTCAGCCTTCATGCCAGGTTTGAGGGGCAACTGTTCCACCAAAATCATCTTGAGATTAACACCTGCCTTCGACTCTTTTTGAGATGTGCCATTTGGGTGGGAAAAGACCACAGTGAGAAGTGAACCCTGGGGGGATGGCTTACCACTCTGTTGACCTCACCATTGAACTTATGCCCTGTTGGCAAATCCATCTGTTTTGATTTTTGGCAGATGTAATTTTGATATTTGAACAGATTGAAAAATCTTGGCATTTTTTATTTAAAACATAATTCCCAAATAATTCCAAAAATTTTGTTTGTGCTTTATTTATCAGTGATGTAATGTAGAATGTGTTGGTGTATGCTTTCTTGCCATAATTCTAGGTTCTTTCCTTTTATGGCTGGATTTAATCAGTGCACCATGGTGCAATTATATTTCATTTTCCTTTTTTCCTGGATTCCTTGACCGGGTATAAATGGAAAGCTTGTATCTTTTCTTTTTCTGTCCATCTCAGCTTGCTTTGGTGTTCTTGGTATGCTGAATGATCATCAAGTATTGATTTTTTAGCATGCTTTCAGGGATGATTTATTAAATGATAAGTTACAAAATTGTTATGTGAGCTTGGTATTTTCTGCTTTGAATGCTGACCCATTGTAAGAACAACAAGTCTTAGGTTGAATACGCACGAGTTCTGCTTGTGTCAGCTATATAATATATTTTGTTTTACTGTGGAGACGATATAAGTCACATTTTTATTAAAACTATTAACATAAAAAATTATCCATGAAAAATGCTTTTATGAAAGGCACGGTGTTCATGCTTGTCCTGCACACCTTTGGTTTCTTTAGGATGTCCTTGACTTCGAGGAAGCAGGCAGCTTCTTTGAATGTCAAATAGCAAATATTTAATGACTCTGAAGAGCCAACCGAGAGAACTAGGTGAGTAGCCTTCAGAATCTCAAAAGAAATAAAAAAAAAAATCTGGCAGAAGTCAACTACAAGATTTAGTGGAATTTGTTTGGATCAATCAGGAGGATGATGAACAGGTGCTTGTTCCATGGAAGAATGTTACTTCCAGTAGCATTGATGTTTCAGGTGTTTGGTCTTGTTTATTGAGGATTGAGATAGTTTTCATTGAAAATCACAGTTCATGGATATTTTTCTTTTCAGGAAACAGCAATATCAAGTGCTTGGTATGAGGTGTTATCTGTTCTACATATGATGTCTATGTTGTCTTTATCACAAGCAAATTCTTTGCTGATCCCAAAATCTTCTGTTGATGGATACCAGCCAAAGGTGACAGAAGGTTGGTTTGCCACATCTCAACTGTAACCAAAATGATTTTTTCAGTACCTCATATATTTCTTTTCATGTAGAATGATTTTGCTTTACGAGGTAACTTTGTGCTTGTCTGTATTTATTCATGCATTTTAATTCCCCTTAGCTGTTTAATTTCTTCAATATTTGCTGTTTTGATTAGCATTTCTGATCTGGAATTTGTTTATTCCAACTACAAGAGAACAAGAAAGCAGCAATCAACATATTTCTTAAGGCAGTGGGATATTTAGATTGTGCAGTTCGATCTGTCTTGCCTCAAATGCGAGAGGAAGTCAAGTATGCCATTTGCTTGTTCAATGTCTCATATCCTCTGTTTCTTGAATCTGTTAGCAGTTCCATAATCATGTTGACTTATTAAGATTGTATTGATTTCTTCTTATAACTGAACCATGTTAGCTGTTTCCACAAAGAACAAATATGTTTTGATTACAATGTGCTTGTTTGTGTTTTTGTACGTGAAATATGCCTGTTTTACAGGGTTCTGACACATTTTCTCTCAGGTCCGAGTTAATAGAAGACAGCTAGATGCAGGCTTTAGGGCTATTTTGAATGATGTTTTGGCGTGACTTCTGGGTATGAATCTCTCCTTCAGTAGGCCGCTTTCTTTCTATGGTGTCACAGGTAGGCCACAGGCTTGTTTTTCTTAGAATCACAAGGCCGAGAGGTATTTCAGTGCTACATAATAGGCCACAGGCCTATATCTCTTGCTCAGGAAGGCAGATATCTAGCCAAAAGGGTAATCACCAACCTATATTGACAGCGAAGAAGAGCAGAGAGGATTAGAGGCCCAATCACAGTGATTGTGGAAATCTGAAAGAGGAGGAAAGAAGCCATAGCAGGTTAACAGTAAACCCTAACGAGTGATCAGTATTGCAGCAGCTCCTGAAGCATGTTTTGTCAGAACTGAAGATTGATTGGACCATTTTCCTGTCTAAGGACATTGTTATTAGATGTCAAATATGACATAGCATCACCATCCACTGTAACAGAAATCATTGATCACCATCAATAAAGATCCCCATTGTGTGAATGGGTTGTTGTTATCATTTTTCTGGGGTCTATCATAGCATGGTTCTTTCACTAAAGAAGAACCTGTTAATGCTTTATTTTTCCCCAACGTGCAATGATTACGGTTTTTTGTATGGGAGACAAATTTATGGACAAATGTTATATATTCCATGTACATGGACAAATGTATTTTGAGAAAAGTAACTGGTTCATGGCTTTGTGATTATCATTAATACATTATGGTGTTGCCTAATCCTTCCAAACACCTTCTCAGATCTTTAATTCTTGAGAGATATTGATATGCTATGTGATTTGTTCGTTGGTTGTTGATCAGTGATGAAAGGTTTCTTTACTATGTTTATAAGGAATTTATTCTTAATAACACTATTATTCCTGTCGAGAATAGAAATTCGTTTAGATCCTTTGCATTATTGTATAAAATGTGGATAATATAGGGTAGTTCAGGAGTTTTGACATTGCTGTAAATTATGTCTGAGCTTAAAGAACTTAAATTTTCAAAATTTCGATAAGGATCTTAGAGGCATCTTCATAAGCATCACTTTGTTTGTGTGATAAAATAAGCTCTCACATCACAAACACCAAAGAGTGCACCCGATTACATTCAATGATACAACTGGTCCTTTCCGAAAAATGTCCAAGCCATGTAGTTTCAAAGATTGTAAATGTTTAACCAAGATGGCAAAAAGTTTAGTAAAGAACTTCAAAAATATAATTCTGACTTTGTTATTGTCAAATTAGATTTTCCATTCAAAATAAAAAATTCAGGTATTGTTGAAAGTAATCAAATCCTTTCTGCGATCTTTAGAAACCTGAAAATCAATTTGTCTAATGCTGTCCATATTGTTAACAATTTTGATATGATGTGACAGTTATCAGATCTTATGTTTTACAAGATACCAAAAGTTTCATGACATGATTAAGAAAGTGCATCATATATAGCTTCTATTTATATTTCAACCATTCTTCTCATAATAAGGAATGAAAACAATTAAGAGAGAGCAAAGCAAGAAGAATCAAGGGCTACACTAATTTTGTTGTTCATTCTCAAACTATTTGTGAGAGAGTGAAACTAATGGTGAACAAAAACCATAAGCTTTATGGGTAACACAAATTCTTCCATCATGATTTAAGCGATATAAATATTAACACCACAAGCATGATTAATGATAAAACCGTTTCAATGATAGTCCAAGCAATAGAAAGTCAATCACTATTTCAAAGAGGCATCAACAGGTACTTCATTCATGCAATGATTGCATAGAAAACGCTATCTTAACAACTTATTACACATGCAAGATTGTATTGCAATCATTAAATATTACAAACTAGTAAACCATCTTATTTCAGATGCTTAGAGATCATTCTAACCTCCCTCAAAATTCAGTTTATAGCCAAAAACTTACCTTTAATAAATATGACAGATATGACAATAATAAACATGAACAATCTGACCAGTGCAAGCCACACAACTCCATACTGCCCTATAAAATGCAAGCAACGATCATGCAAATGCAAAACTATTGCAATATCCAACGACTGTAGTGGAGTGATCTTAATTACTTTTATGTCAGAGGCCACGTTCTGATGCATCAGTTCAATTTGTTACAGGTACACAAGAGCACCATTAAGTCCAATTTATTGCAGGTACAAAAGACCGTTAGGTCTAGACAGCCCAAATGTAGCAGTAGCAGTCTCATGGCTGCAGTCTGGAAATTCCACTCTGAGAAAGAGGAAAACTCAATTAGTGCATCCATAACTTCATGAATTATGGTTCCAATGCCTATGGAATCCCAAGTGATTTTTCAGTATAATTGCTGAAGGAATAACTTTTCAGCCAGGTCCTCTTCCTCTTTCCAGTTCAGTTGCTTGAAGTTTCAACCATTTCGGATGAGTAGATTTAGTGATTCTACTCTTAGGTCTGATATTCTGATATGATTTCGAAGGGTATCTGTATGTTATTTCATCGATAATAGTTGTATGTTTGATTCTTCAGAATATTCACAAATTCTAATATGTAACAGTTGATGGGGCTAATTTTGGAGGAAGCCTTTTTTCTCCCTGGATTAAAATGCGATAAGCAAGTAGTCTTCCAAAGTCCTTCACCAGTTGGGTGGCAAAGACAAATTTTAATTGAAAAACACTTTTTATTAATATTTGTGTTCCTTTAAAGGTCAGACCAGTTTTGTATATCCTACATAACAGTTTTAAGGGATGGTAGTAAATGAGTCGGCCATTCTACGAATCTGAAAGTGTCAAAAGTTTGAACTAGTCATTGATGACTATAATCCTCGTTCTCCAATGTATGAGAAAATTGATCGCTATGGCTAGAGATATATTTGGGACATTTGCAAAAAAAATAAATGGGATTGTTCATAATGTTTCAAATGGATGTGCAACTTTACAAACTTTTTAGACTCAAATTGCAACTATGTTAATTTGATCTTGAATTTGGTTGATCTCTCTTCATTACTATGTATCTGTCCAAGTTTTGGTATTTTAATTTTGAACTTCTCATATTTTATTGTAATCATGCACAGCTTGAACAGTTTGTGTTTGCACATGATTGTGCAAATGGTCTCCAACAGAATGTTAAACTCTACTGAAGGGATTTTACCACAGGGAGCTTGTAGAAAAAGGGAGGAGATTCAGTGAATTTTCAAAAAGGGAATTTTGGAGAGATAACATGAATTTACATTATGTTATTTTTATCAAACAAATGCACATAACATGGAAGGGAATAGTGCCTAAGCTAGTTGTAATTTGATCCATTCAGTTGTTATGGCTCTCTCAATGCTGTATCTACAGTTCAGTCTGAAGGGATAATTGTTGTTGCACAATTAATTATCAGTTTTAGTTCCTATCTTTGACGGGTCAACTGCTTATTTTTGCTGGAAGGTGTCTTTGGATATATGTACTTGTTATATCTCAATTCCTTGAAAGTGGAACATCCACCTATGGCACCGTGTTGTTCTAAAAGTCATCTGACTTTACTGGAAAAATATTATGATTACTGGTTTGCCACCCACTAATCACTTAATTGAACTTTCCTCAATTAAATTTGGGATAGGCTTCTTAATATTTAGATCCAGGTTTATAATCTAGATATCTAAGTTTAGACTCTTTTAGATAGTGTAAATAAAAGTTCACTCAAGCATTGAAAAAAAGCTCATTCTTTCAAGTGGGAAAGACGTAACTAGGCGTAAGGCAACAATTATGATCCATATTCTATGGTGAATTGGAACCTACAGAGGACTTGCAGTTTCATCTTTCTATGTAAAGCAAGGGTTTTTACACTTCAAAGTTTGAGAGGAAATATTCACGTTGTGCAGAGTTTTTAGAAATGAAACTGAGTCTCATATTGATTCAAATAAAGTAGTGCTGCAAGCATGTTTCATTTGATATTCTACTTGAAACGTCCACCTTACTTACTGGTAGACCACTGGCCATTTATTTCCAGCAATGTTCTGCAACAAAGGTGACATTTCCTTTGGTATGGACAAATACCTGCTGCAGCCATCCTCTCTACAGGGAGTCTGAGCTCATTGAGGAGAACAGTTTAGGCATTTATTAAAATCCTTGTTTTCACTTCTAGTTGCTGGGCATCAATATTTTTGTTATGATTCCATTTTTTATCATCTACAGTGCCCAACTGAAGCAATTTATATTTGTCATTGGTGTCTAGGGGTCAGAAATGCACACATCTTTTGAATTTCATATTCTAAAGTCATAATAAGTATTCTACTCGAGTCATGTGCATGCTTAGCTGATAGAAAGATGAGAAAAGGTGGCAAAATGAGGTTAACAAATTAATAACTTTCAAAGTCAATGGGCTTGGTGAGTAGTGAGAAGTGATAGTAACTGAATTGGACACAAGTATCAAGATGTGGATTTTTGAGAAACACAGAATCAGGCATGCAGTAAATTGGATAGGTTGCAGAGGTGCAATCCTTGGGATTTTACCAAGATATCTCAGCCATATTTTTGGAATTATTTGGGAATTATGTTTTAAATCAAAAATGCCAAGATTTTTCAATATGTTCAAATATCAAAATTACATCTGCCAAAAATCAAAACAGATGGATTTGCCAACAGGGCATAAGTTCAATGGTGAGGTCAACAGAGTGGTAAGCCATCCCCCAGGGTTCACTTCTCACTGTGGTCTTTTCCCACCCAAATGGCACATCTCAAAAAGAGACGAAGGCAGGTGCTAATCTCAAGATGATTTTGGTGGAACAGTTGCCCCTCAAACCTGGCATGAAGGCTGAAGAAAGTTCAAGTTGTGCAGTACAGGCCCCCAACCTTGGGGTGTGTTTTCTGAAGCAACATCCCAATAGAAGAAATAACAGATAGATAGGATAAAGGTAGCTCAGAAAAACCCCTGCCTTATCTCTTTCTATAAGCAGGGCACTGTTGTAGGATATTAACAAACCTTAGAATTAGGAAAGGCTAGAAACTAAATTACTTTGCATTACTTCCACGTTTTCTGATAGATATAATCCTACCTTCCAGTGGCTAGTCAAGCCCTTGCATTTGCAATAATATAATCTTACCTTCCAGTTACTCGTTAAGCTCCTGGAATCACTTTTAAGTTTTTCAATACGTCTTACAATGATACCTAAAATGTATGTTTTTTTAATATCACACCTCAATAATACCTGAAATGTTTATGCTTGACATAAATCTGCAATTTATACCAAAAACGTCTATGCTTGAGAATTTATAAATCAATAATACCTAAAACGTCTATGCTTGACACATAGATCTGCAATTTATTTTCTGCTCAAGTGTATATGTAACCTAAAGTTGTTAGGTCTATGCAATAGTGTTTATTAAATGCGCTCATCCTTTACGTTACTTCACGAATAGTTTGATTCGGATGCATTCAAAAATGTCCTGCTATGTATAGCATAATCCTTCATTTACCATGGTGTTACCTTTTGCCACATAGGCAGTCTAATTTTCGCTGACACTCTCCAGGGTTGATCTATTCATAGCAGTGTAAGTATAGTTGATCTAACATATAGAAATTATTAAGCATCATATTGAGACTTGGCAAAACTTGACATGTGAAACATTGATCAAATCATTCAAAGTTTAAATGGAGTATCGCTCCTATATAGGAATCATAAGTTCAAGTTAAAAATCAGTTTCAATTTGCAAGATGATCTTAAATAACTGGTAAATCACAACTGGCAATTGATTTGGACATAAAGCACAGCTCCTAGTACTAGCTTTTGATCAAATGCCACATTTGAGTTTTTCAACCAAACACGAAAAAGAGGCTTCAAGCCATTTACTTACCCTTGATAAGGTTACTGCCAATGGATCAGATGGATTCTGTTACAAACCTGTCAACCTATTAGGAGACAAAAGCATTCAAAATCAGTCCTTGAGTGCATGTTACAGGTATGCAGTGGCAGTTAACTGCTAGATACAAATGCTCCTATGGACTCTTCCGGATTTTTTTTTATTTTCTTTTGAAAGTCTGAAGGCTACTCACCTAGTTCTCTCGGTTGGCTCTTCAGAGTCATTAAATATTTGCTATTTGACATTCAAAGAAGCTGCCTGCTTCCTCGAAGTCAAGGACATCCTAAAGAAACCAAAGGTGTGCAGGACAAGCATGAACACCGTGCCTTTCATAAAAGCATTTTTCATGGATAATTTTTTATGTTAATAGTTTTAATAAAAATGTGACTTATATCGTCTCCACAGTAAAACAAAATATATTATATAGCTGACACAAGCAGAACTCGTGCGTATTCAACCTAAGACTTGTTGTTCTTACAATGGGTCAACATTCAAAGCAGAAAATACCAAGCTCACATAACAATTTTGTAACTTATCATTTAATAAATCATCCCTGAAAGCATGCTAAAAAATCAATACTTGATGATCATTCAGCATACCAAGAACACCAAAGCAAGCTGAGATGGACAGAAAAAGAAAAGATACAAGCTTTCCATTTATACCCGGTCAAGGAATCCAGGAAAAAAGGAAAAGGAAATATAATTGCACCATGGTGCACTGATTAAATCCAGCCATAAAAGGAAAGAACCTAGAATTATGGCAAGAAAGCATACACCAACACATTCTACATTACATCACTGATAAATAAAGCACAAACAAAATTTTTGGAATTATTTGGGAATTATGTTTTAAATAAAAAATGCCAAGATTTTTCAATATGTTCAAATATCAAAATTACATCTACCAAAAATCAAAACAGATGGATTTGCCAACAGGGCATAAGTTCAATGGTGAGGTCAACAGAGTGGTAAGCCATCCCCCAGGGTTCACTTCTCACTGTGGTCTTTTCCCACCCAAATGGCACATCTCAAAAAGAGACGAAGGCAGGTGCTAATCTTAAGATGATTTTGGTGGAACAGTTGCCCCTCAAACCTGGCATGAAGGCTGAAGAAAGTTCAAGTTGTGCAGTACAGGCCCCCAACCTTGGGGTGTGTTTTCTGAAGCAACATCCCAATAGAAGAAATAACAGATAGATAGGATAAAGGTAGCTCAGAAAAACCCCTGCCTTATCTCTTTCTATAAGCAGGGCACTGTTGTAGGACATTAACAAACCTTAGAATTAGGAAAGGCTAGAAACTAAATTACTTTGCATTACTTCCACGTTTTCTGATAGATATAATCCTACTTTGCATACTACCTTTCTAGCATCTTTGAAATGAAAAAATACTGCCATCCAAAGGAGGGTTGGAACTTGGCACACAATAGCATATGGCCATTTGGCCCTGAAGTCGCGTCCAACATACATTAGAATTAATGGGATCCTATTGGACATTGCGAAGAAATAGTTTAATAGAACTATTGGTTGAACTCATTCAGAAACCTTTGAAAGTTTTATATATCAAAGTTTAAACTAGTCCAACTAGACCATCTATAGAAAGAAGCAGATAATGATGCCAAAACAAAGTGATAGTAGTCGGTTATGTAACCCAATTTCCCCTTAATTCTGCACTTAAAAAGTACAGCCACAGAATGTTCTTGCAATTTACCTTTCTAGCATCTCCAAAATGGCAGAATACTGCCACCCAAAAAAGTCCAGATAACTATGATCTGCACATATCAACGATTCTATCCTAAAGTCATGTCCACACTATATTTGAATTAATGAAATGCTCCGGGATTCCGCTGAGATAGGGTTTAACAGTTATTTCTGCAACTCGTCCAGAAACCTTGGAAAGTTCCATAACTTAGACCAGTCCACATAGACCCTGACAAATAACTGACCAGCTTACTTTGATTTAAAGTGATATTCCTAGTTAAGGATTACAATATTGGATAGGAAACGAACAGCAAAACCAAAATCTGGTACCCTAATGCTCAAAAAGCTAAAATGCCAAAATCCCATTTAACTATGATGACAATACAGCAGGACCAAAATAATATATACTTCCTCCTGATTTCCTATGGTTCGACGTGTTGAACGTGCTTGGTTTTCGCCTGGCTGGTGCAGGTGGTGAGCTGCAGAGCGTCGGAGTGAGTTTTTCCGTTGTGCTGGTGAGCTGCAAGCGCGAGTCAGCCAGTTCTGTGAGTTTTCGGAGTGTTCTGGTGACCTGCAGGAGAGAACACAGGGGAGGGAGTGTTCTGGTGACCTGCAGGGGAGGGAGTTGCGAAGTGCCAGGTCGAATTGGTCAGGAGCAGCCCGCGAAAAATTGGAATTCGAATTGAAATTTCGGAATTAACTCACGGCGGCAGACGGCGCTAAGTCGATCCTCTTGTCAGACGCAGTTAATGCGGGCGGTGGCGGAGCTCGGGTAGGGG
>APFE030780798.1:11189-31858 GCA_000404065.3 Pinus taeda
AAGCCTCTAGCATATCTCCTTCCAAGACTCACTCCATGATGCCATAACTAAGGGATGAACATAAAATCACAAGGAAATAAGGGTTTCCTGTACAAATGGGGGAAGTGCAGAAGGCACAAGGGTCTTCAGACCTGGTCAGGGGAAAATCCCAGTATAATAACCTTTCTCTCTCTTCTCTCCCCCTTTAGGCCTTCCCTTTGATGTCTTTTTATACCAATTCCAAAGTAGTTTTTTAGTTAGGAATTGGTTGGGAACAGTTGAGGCCACGGGCACTAACAGGTGATCAGCAGGTAAAACCCGCGATCTCTGCTCGAAAATAAGGAGTTTTATATTTTTTTAAGTGTTTTAATACATATACGCGGGTTGGGTATATATGAACCCGCGTATACACGCGTTTAACTCAGGGGCAATGTCGTGTACAGGGAATAAAACACTGTTTTTTAGATTTTGGATCAGGTCTAGAAGGAAGGGTTGCCCTAAGCCATGAGTGCAGCATCACAAACCATAATAGTGAGATTTGGAGCTATAAGACTTGTTCGGTGTTAAACTTGTTAAAAAATTAGGAGCAATCAGGGAGTCTGTCATAGGAGATTCAGAATTAATAATTAAATAGATTAAAGGAATTTACTCAACTAGTGATCCTAGACTAGGATATTATAAAGGAACAGTCATAGAAATTCTCAACACTTTTTTGGAAACCCAGCTTGCAACTATCCCTAGAAAACACAACATGCAAGCCCACAGCCTGGCCATGTTTGCCAGCACTTGCAAATTACTTTTTCAACCTAATCATCAATATATTATTCAGATTAGGCACATACCAGCCATCCCTGATAATCTAAAGAATTGGCACGTTTTTTATAGTGATAAGCAGATTAATAATTTTTTAACTTTAGATGAAGAGTTTTCTAACATTAACATAGATGTTGATAAAATTATTAGTTTTAATAAAATAAATGAGGTAGAAATTAAAATTTCAAAAGAAAATTCAGTAAATATACTTCATCCCACAAAATTCACACAAAAAGAAATTCAAGACCTGAAACAAATGGACCTAGATGAAATAATTGAAGAAGAAACAAAGGTTATCAACCTAAAGGACAATCATTTACCCAAAGGATTGAGTCCTCTAGAAGATTTGTTTGACTCCAATGAAATTCCCAAGAAACCTAAAATGGAGCCATTAAAAGTAGATATCGAAGAGTACAACTTAGGAACACAAGATAATCCAAAAATGATAAAATTGTCAAAATCTTTACCTCCTAATCATAGGCTAAAGTATGTTGAACTTATGAGGGAATTTCAAGATGTCTTTGCCTGAAGTTACAAAGATCTAAAGTCCTATGACACCTCTATCATTCAACAAACTATGCCTCTGAAAGAAAATCAAAAGCCCTTTAAATAGAAACTTAGAAAAATTAACCCTGTGCTATTACCATCAATTGATAAAGAAATCAAACACATGTATGAAGCATGGATTATTGCCCCTATTAGATTTTCAGAGTGGGTGTCTAACTTTGTACCTACTAAGAAGAAAACTAGGGAAATAAGGTTATGTGTTGATTTGAGAAATGTAAATAAGGTCTCTCTTAAAGATAACTATCCTTTACCCAGAATAGAGCATATTTTGCAAAGGGTAGTGGGTTCTTCTAGAATTTCACTTTTAGATGGGTTTTTCAGGATATAACCAAATCTTGGTTCATCCTAATCACTAAGAGAAAACTGCTTTTACAACACCATGGGGTACTTTCATATACATCAAAATGCCATTTGGACTAAAAAACACAGGAGCAACCATCCAAAGAACAATGGACATTGCCTTTTCCAAAGAAATTAATGATTTTCTTGTTATATATCTAGATGATCTAACTATTTTTTCTAAATCAAATCAACAACACTTGGACTATATCAGGCAATTCTTTTTAAAATGCAAAAAATATGGCATTTATTTGATTCCAAAGAAGTCTTTGTTCAGTCTGGAGGAGGGTAAACTTTTAAGTCACATTATTTCCAAAGATGGCATTCGAATTGACCCTTCCAGGATCGAATCTATTTTACAGATACCCCATCCAAGAAGTATTAAAGAACTTTAGGCATTCCTAGGGAAGATAAATTTTTTAAGAAGATTTATTTCTAACTTAGCTAAATTCATTAGATTACTAAATAGCATGCTAAAAAAAGATTCAAGTATCAAATGGACAGTAGAGGCCAAGCAATCATTTGAAGAAATCAAAATGTCTTTAACTAGAACACCAGTCCTCACGAATCCACAATTTGATAGAGACTTCATCATTTTTTCTTTTGCATCAGAACACACCATAGCTGTAGTTTTATTACAAAAGGATGATCAGGGATGTGAAAAACCTATAGCCTTTTTTAGTAAAGGACTCAAAGATGCATCATTAAAGTACAAAATAATGGAGAAACAAGATTTTGGACTGGTAAAAGCTATTAAAGATTTCAAAGTCTATATATTATATTCTCATGTAATAGCTTATGTTCCTAATGCAGTAGTCAAAGACATCCTAACTCAGGATGGAGTTGATGGTAAAAGAGGAAAATGGATAGCTACCATCTTAGAGTATGATATGGAGATAAAACCTACCAAGCTAATAAAAGGTCAGGGATTGGCCAAACTCATGGCAAAAACTAATTGTCAAACCCTAGACATAAATGAGCTAGATAACGAGTAGGAGATGGCGACTCCACAAATCATCCAGGCCTTTTCAGACTCATGTTGGTATTCTGATATAATTTATGTTTTACAAAACCTATAGGCTCCTCCAGGGTTATCTAGAACCAAGAATAGGTTTTTGAAAATGAAAGCTTCAAATTTTTGCATCTTAGATAATACTATTTTTTGGAAAAATCATGAAGGAATTTTGTTAAATTGTTTATTAAAAGATGAAGCTAACAAGGTTCTCCAAGAATTTCATGTAGGAGATTGTGGTGGACAACTCTATTTGAAGTCAACTACAGACAAGATCCTAAGGGCTGGATTCTATTGGCCAATCTTTTTTGCAGATGTGAAGAGATTTGTAACTGCTTGCCATAAATGTCAAATATTTGAAGGCAAAAGAAAATTGTTACCTTTACCCTTAAAACCCATTTCCATCGAGACACCTTTTCAACAATGTGGTCTCGACTTCATTGGAGAAATTCATCCACCCTCTTCTAGCCAACACAAATGGATACTCACTGCCACGGACTATTTTACTAAATGGATAGAAGGCATTCCCTCTAGACAAGCCAATGAAACTGTGATGACAGGTTTCCTAGAGACCAATATTTTGTTCAGATTTGGTTGTCCTACTAAAATCATTACTGATAATGCTGCAGCCTTCAAGTCAAAGAAAATGATTAATTGCTATAACAAGTATCACATTACATTGGGCCATTCCACAACCTACTACCCTCAAGGGAATGGACTGGCAGAATCTTCCAACAAGAGTCTAATTAATATCATCAAAAAATTGTTGGAAGAAAATAAGAAAACTTGGAACAAAAAATTGATCAATGCTTTGTGGGCAGACAGGCTTACAACCAAAAACTCCATTGGAACCAGTCCCTATGAGTTAGTATATGGCATGGAGGTTGTTTTCCTTCATCATTAGGGGTTCCTATCATGAAAATACTCCAAGAAGCTCAAGTGGAACCTAATGATATACAAAGAAGGATAAATCAGACCATCAATTTGTAGCAAACTAGGGAGGAGGTGTACCAAAGATCCCAAGTATTGCAGGAGAAACTTAAGAAGATATTTGACAGAAGAACCAAGGCAGAAGATTTCTACCTTGGAGATAAAGTGTTAAGATGGGATTCAAGAAGAGAGGACAAGGGGAAACATGGGAAGTTTGACTTCCTGTGGAAAGGACCATACATCATCTATGCTTTTAGAGGAAACAATGCATATTTTCTTAAAGAGTTAGATGGTACAGAAGTAGAAGGAGGACCAGTCAATGGTCAGATGTTGAAGCGTTACTTTGATCCTAGTTACTAATGTTACCATGTTCTTCACAGTACATATTATATCTTTTGTAATGTCATAGTGTTGATTGGACTGTAATATTTTAGAGTTGAAGCCTAAAGAGAAGGCCCTAAGCTTCAGAAGTATTACTGTCATACATATACATAAAGTAGTAGGCAAGAGGAATACTGTAGGGCACAGTCACAGCATTCAGAGGCCACTAATCTACTGTTCTTGAATTTCCACCAGGAAAAGCCATCTCCAAGTGGAGCCACTGTTATGCCCCTATATCAATAGGTGTCATATATCATGATTGACTTGGTTTAGCTTTGAAATATGTTCATACCTTTACTTGTTGCAAATATTTTCCACATTTGTAAAAGATCAAAAAAAAAATCAAAAAATTAAAAAATGTAAAGAGGGTATACCCTAGAAAAATAATAAAAGGGTGAAAATAATAAAAAAGAGGTCAAAAATGAAAGAAAATGAACCCCAACAAAAATAAAAGTGCGAAGACCTCCCAGCTCTATTTGGATCGCTACAACTTCAGCAGCGCACTAAGCGGCTGCCTGCTGGACTTCCTCCACGCGTTGTTCAGTGATTGTTGCTACTGAACTGTTGCCCTGAATCCTTTGCTAAGTTTCTTATAGTTGCATGAGATTTTCTTCAATGGAGGCTATAGTTGTATAAACCTCATCGATCCATGGTTGTAGGCACGCTTTTAAGACCGCTTCTTTGTGTCGAGTGACATCCACCTGTTCCTTGAGCACCTTTGTCTGCTGCATCTGTGCAAGCCTTTGTGTAAGGTTAACCATCTATGCAGTCCCTTTTACCTCGTCATACTTTTGTTGTAGCTTGCATGCCTCTGTTTCCAAGCACTCTACATTCAGGTCCTCCTACAGGGTGGTTAGGACCTTGAACGATTGTTCGAAAAGCTGCATGCAGTCTGTCACTGCACTATCAATTTCCACTTTTGCTATTGTGGCCGTAGTGGTACGCTGTTCTCTGACCTCCAGGAGAGTTGAAGGCTGAGCCCTCACCTACAACTCTGCGATCTACAGGTTCAGCTCCAGCTGAACCATAGACATCTCTGCTCTTGCATATCGCACCGCTATAGCTATCTTATGGACGCGCGCCTCCACTGGTTCTTCTGCCTGAATGTTCAACTCTGGGACCATCCAGCAGGCTTCCTCCACAACCTACATTATTTGTTTGTTCTGCTCCACTGCCTTGTTGTGCTGTAGGCCCAACTGTTCAATGTTGATGCGTTGTTAACTCATTACCTATAGAGCGTGATTCTCCCTGGTGCGAAGTTTTGTAGTGAATACATCCCGTAAGAGGTAGAGTGTCTCCCAAGGGAGTGCAACCATGTTCAACCCTACCCCTTTCAAAATGCTCACCATGGGTCTATTGGTCTCGTGCTCTGTATTAAGCGCATCATCTGGTAGCACTATCATGTTGTTCACCCTTGTGTGCAACATCTCCTCGGTAGCCGAAGTTCCGATAGCGAGGCTGGTGGAAACTGTGCTAGCTTGTGGAGTGCAAACCTGCAACTCCTGCAACTCTGTCTAGAGAGCCCTCGATACTAGCTGCTGTTGTTCTTCAAATTTTTGGAGGGCCTCCACTGTGACATCCCTCACCATTTCACCGATATCATGCAAATCCCCCTTAGTGAGGGTGATTGGTTCTAAAGAAGTCTTTGATGCCTTTGTTTTCTTTCGTGGCACTGTTTGCTCTCGTGGTCGCAGATGCTTGACTTGGGTGGATGTCGTCTACAGGTCTGTGCCACCTTGTTATGTGTTTGTCTCTGGTTCAGGTGAAGGTGACTTCTGTCCTTGATGCTCTTCCCCTATCTTCTGTTGTTCCACCAACTTCGCAGCGTCGCCTTAGCCACTGCTTCCTCTTTCTGCCAACTGTGCCATCTGAAGCTTTGTCTCTTCCTTCTTACGCTGCATGGCAGACTTATCTGTTTCCACCGCGGAGCCAACTGGAGCACGCCACTCCTACAGCCAAGACTCAAGGACTATGAATATCACATCTTCAGTCACCAGGTATGGTAAATCATGCCACGTCTTTGTAGGGTTCTTATATGCCTTGATGAAGACATGGTGGAAATCTACTTTGAACTCTGCAAAGCTCTGCAAAATATTGTATACTATGGGCAAAAACTGTGGCTTACGATTGATCCCGTCTTGATATTCATCTCCATTAGGACCTAGAAGATATTTCTTTCTCTAATATGTTGCACGTCCTTGGTCACCCATAGAGAAGCATACTTCACAGCCTCTAGAAGGCCAGGTGCGACTAAAGGGAATTTTCTATCTTTGGGTGTAGAAAATCTGTGATAGGTTAACCTGATAATGCAATATAAATCAAAGCAGAATACTATAACCTACTTCTACTATCTATTTGCGGAAGCTTAAAGATAGAGTTGAGCAATTTAAGAAGAAGAGGAAGAATCAATGGCACAATACACATGAAAATACTTTGGGGAAAGTTTTAGAAAAAAACCTCACACTATTGTATTATCATACATGGTGGAAATACATAGCAACTATATAAAGCCTTAGCTCTCACAGCTAGCCATTTCTCAGTGCAATCCTCATAGATGCTCACAGGCAATCTTGGCTTCTCTCCAGCCTTCCTCTCTACCCTCCAAGCTCCTATTTCCTTGCACTATTCTTTGTGGATGATTAGCCTATTACCAAGTGGAAAAACAAGCCTTCAAAATTGCGCAATCCTCAAGGATGAATCCTTGACCGCATGCATGAGTTTTCTCCATGAGAAAACACATGCAACTGATAGTACACTATCCTTGAATATTAATCTCAACTAGGTCTTTCTCAGAATAGACATGCATATTTTTTCTGATGAGGGAATCTTCAGTTAACTGGAGTAGCACTAGTTGAGTGCATTAATGCATCAACTGGCTGTTAACTTACTATTAGTTCCTCAAATAGTTTGGAACTAATTTAACTGGACTTAACTCAGTAAACTGAGTTAACTAGTTACACCTCAAATACAACTCAATCTTATCTCCTTAATTTAAGGGATAACTCTTGCATGACTTCAGAAAGACTTCTAACTTGAATTTCTCCAACTAATTAATTTAAAATAAATTAATTAATTATTTCCAAGTAACTGTAAAGACTAAATTTGATTTCAATTCACAATTTAATTCAAGGAAAAATTAAATTGGAATATTCTTGTTGCCATATTTCAACACTCCCTCTCAGTAAGAAAGAGATAATATGCCACCCTGATCCTGTCTCTATGGAACTCAAATTTACACTTTGACAATGCCTTTGTCAAAATGTCATCATCTTGCTCATCTGTCGAAATATACTGCAACAACATGATCCTCCTCGCTACACAGTCTCTGAGATGTTGATATTGGATGTCGATGTGCTTGGACCTATCATGAAATATTGGATTCTCAGAGTTTGATACAACTCTGATTATCACAATAGATCACAGTTGGATCCATCCTCTGATGAAACAAGCCAACTAGGATTTTTCGCATCTAGATGGCCTCACATGCTGCTTGACTTGAAACCATGTATTCTACCTTGCTGAGCTGAGTAAAACCAACCTCTATTTCCTGCTGTACGAAGAAACTGTCACTGACCCAAGGTTGAAAATCCCTCTTGATGTGCTCTTTCGATCTGATGGACTCCCTGCCCAATCTACATCAGTGAAGCCCTGTAGCTTTACTCCCTCTGTCCATCTATACTAGAATCCATATTGAGATGTTCCTCTGAGGTATCTCAATACATGCTTTGTCACCTTCCAAAACATCTTGGTAGGTTGAACCATCGCTTGACTCAATTGGTTCACCACATAGCACAAATCTAGTGATGTGTTCATTAAGTACATCAATCAACCCACAAGCTGCATGTACACAGTATCCTCTACCACTTCTCTTGAAGTAGCAACCTCCTTCCTCCAGTTACCTTCTAGAGGAGTCTGTATGGGCTTACACTTCTCCATGTGGAATCTCCTGAGTATCTCATTGGCATATTTTTCTTGAGACACAAACAACTCCCCATCCTTCTGCCACACTTCCATGCTAAGGAAGTAATGGATGAGACCCATGTCTTTCATCTCAAATTCTCTTGCAAGGTCCTCCTTGCAAGACACGATCAACTGATCATCACCAGTCAATATGAGATCATCAAAATAAAGTACAATGATCAACAACTTACCTTTCACCACGATGTGGTACAGGTTTTCATCCGCTTCACTCTTTGTGAAGTCCAACCTGGTGAAGTAGTTGTCTATCATGGTGTATCAAGAACGACGTACTTACTTCAGCCCATACAACGGTCTCTTGAGTTGGCACACATGTGACTCAAGATGAAAGGTCTCAAAACCTTTTGGATACTTTATGTACACCTCTTCCTCAATCTGGCCATTGAGGAATGTAGTCTTCACATCCATCTAATGGATTTTCCAACCCATCTATGCTGATAGTGCCAACACAGATCTCATAGATGAGTCCCTTATGATAGGAGAAAAAGTCTCATCATAGTCAATCCCCTTGACCTGTGAAAAGCCATGGAGAACAAATTTTGTCTTATGCTTCTCCACACTACCATCAACAGCTTGCTTTACCCTGTAAAGACAATGGGAACTCACCACTGACTTGTCCTCCGATATTGAAACCACGTCCCAAACACTATTATGAACTATGGAGTCATACTCCTCCACCATAGCATCAACCCAAATTGACTGCTGCATTACTTCCTCAAAGGAAGATGGCTCGGTCTCAACACATTCCCCAGCAAGGGCCATGTATCTAGTGTACCTCTCAGGTGACCTCCTCTATTTGCACTGAGAATATGGTGCTCCCACATTCTCTCTCACATCCTCCAACAATCTGTCAGCTTCTCTTATGTGCTTCCGTCCATCTCTGCAAGACTCTGCTTGAGTGGATGTCTCCACTCCTGGAACCTCTGCATGCAGCTACTCTGCATCTTTCTGAGGATCCTCCTCCTTAGGAACCAATAGTTCCTCCACAACCTGTAGTTGGAGCTCCCTCTCAAGGGAAACTCACATGGCCTTCTACTCATAAAACTTGATATCTTTGCGAACCACTGTCCTCTGACTAGTAGGCAAGTACACCCAATAGTTATGAGGTGTATCAGTGTACCCCACAAATATCCCCAACTTTGCTATTAGCTCAAGATTCTTCCGTGCATCCTTTGTCACATGGCAATATACCAATGAGCCAAAGATCCTGAAGTGACCCACATCTGGTCTCTTACCAAAGAAAGCTTCCTCTGGTGTCTTCATCCCAAGTATGCGATGTGGGATTCTATTATTCAAATAGATTGATGTGTTGCATGCCTCAGCCCATAAGTGAAGTGGTAGGCCTTGGTCATGAAGCATTTCTTGTGCTGGCCCTACAATAGTTTTGTTCTTCCTCTGGGCCACCCCATTCTGCTATGGGTTATGAGGTGTCTTCAATTCTTGTTTAATTCCTTCCGCTGCATAGAAGTCCTTAAACTCTTGAGAGACATATTATCCACCGTTGTCACTTCTCAAGGCCTTGATCTTCTTCCCTAACTCTTTCTTGACCAAAGCTTTGAACTCACAAAACTTTGTTAAAGTTTGGTCCTTCTGCATGAAATAAATCCAGCATTTACGAGAATAGTCATAAATGAAAATAACATAATACCTTTGCTTCGCTGTGGAAGTCATCGAGAATGGTCCACAAAAATCTGTACAAACTTGCTCTAAGATAGCCTCTGCTTGACTTTATAGATCATGAAAGGAAGACTTGGTGTACTTTCCCAAGGTACAACCTTTGCATGTGTCAACTTGCTCAAGTTTACCTTTGGGAAGTCCGGTAGATATCTATTGCATTATCTTCAAAGCCCCATGATGCAAATGGCCCAACACCTGTGCCACAACTCGCCAATGTCTTGGCTTTGCACCAATTTTTCTTTCGTACTCAATGCTGCACAATCATCTACCCGAATCCCTATCCTCTTGGTCTAACCCATGGCTATGTGTCTCAGGAATGCCTTTCCTTTATTGAAGACAATATTGTAGCCTTTGTCCTCCAACATCATGACTGATAACAAGTTCTTCTTTAGTCCAGACACATACATCACATTTGTCAAGGTGAGAGGAGCTCCATGCTCCCTCGAGAAAGCAACCATGCCTACTCCTAAAACACTATGCCTTCCGCCGTCACCCATCCCTATGCGCATCTTGAGGTCTTTCTCCTCCAAGGCACTGAATAAATTTTTATCACTGGTCATGTGGAATGAGGCTCCACTGTCAAA
Organism: Pinus taeda; assembly: GCA_000404065.3. NCBI lineage: Eukaryota > Viridiplantae > Streptophyta > Pinopsida > Pinales > Pinaceae > Pinus > Pinus taeda. The sequence continues at coordinate 21,450 of APFE030780798.1, forward strand.
ATACTAGACTATTGGGTAGCAGAGGTCCCGCATAACAGTTTTGGGTCTGATAGCCTAGAAAGTAGGATAAAAACTTTGTAAACCTCCGAAATATGTGGAGCACGAAATGTAAAAGGTCGAGTCAAAGGGTTGTCCACCCAAGAAATAATATAGAATAATAGGAAGTAAGTCGATCCACAGACCATATATAGGTATAAATAGAGTGCAGCTCTATGAGGGAAAGGTAGTTCTTTTTGGGATATGATCTTAGATCTGGATTGTAATGGGTTTTTGAGGAGAGGAGTTTGAAAGCGTTTGTAAGTCCAAGTCGAGGGTTTGGGTAGTGGGTAGAGGCTCTACAGCTGTGTGCGTAGAGGCTTGGAAGAGTCTGCAGTTGTGTGCGTGGACCCTTGCAACTGAGTGCAGAGGGAAGATTTGGATGTATTGGTGAAGAAAGTTAAATAAAGATAATTGGTTACTATAATTCTGTGTTAAATATGAATTATCGCAGATCTGGCTTTTTGTATAGTTAATATAACTGTTTAATCTATGCACATATGCTTATGTTATGAATGTATGCAAATCTAAGTTTATTCTAAGTGTGATAACTGGGTAAATGTGTTAAATGTTTCCTTAAAGACCCTGCGAAGTAGATCTGATTTAATGCAAGTAAGTGATATTACGAATTAACCTGAATCTAGATCTACGCAGAAGTAGTGCAGTACAAGGCTGCAGAATGGCATGCAAACTCTCCAGACCACATCCAGACATCCCAAGGGTGCGGAAACCTCGTTCCAAAACCCTCCCCTGCTACCTCGGGTGAGACCTCAATCCACGCCCCGCGGGCTGTTGCCAAAAGGGCCAGTAGCTGCGGGATTTGTTTGGCTAAATAATTCTTTCGAACCTGGGTCAGGCCCATATAAGCCAAATAATGGTTCCGTTGCCAAGACTGGGATCTGCCTAAGGGGTGTCTGATGTGAAATGCGGGGACTTGAAGGATCAAAGGAACTAGGAACAGTAGTAGCTCAATGTACATTGACAAGAGTAACAATGACAAGCATGATCCAGATATCGGTATTCAAGGGAGCAGGAGGCGAAGACCCAAAAAAGTTCTGGTTTGTGTTAACATGAGTATGGAATGCGTAGCGAATTGTGGATGATAATATTAGAAAGTCCACCTTAGTCAGTGTGCTGCAGGACACTAACATGGTACATAAAGTACTCAAGCGATCACCTAACGGCAGGGATAGCAGAAATCCAGACCGAGCTAAAGAAAGAGTTTAGCCGGTTGAAGTTAGAAATGCAGTCAATCATAGGGTTCAAGGAGATCACGATGATGCTTGGTGAAACATCATGGGATCTGGACCAAAGACTAAAAGGTCCTATTCGTGAGGCTAACATGACATTGACTGATGTGCAACATTGTGCTTGGTTCATGGCATCCTTAACACCACATCTGAGGATGACTCTGTCACAACAGAAGATCTCAACTTAGGCTGAAGCATTAGAGACAATGATGAGGTTGCATGAAACTCCGTTACAAGACCTAGGGTTGGGAGTTCAGCAAATCCAAGCACAGACCCAAAATTTGTGTTTGGAAATGAAGAAGTTAAACAAGAATAGGCACTGCGACCAGAAGTCTAGGAGGAAGTATGGTGTATAAAGTGCAAGAGTTAGGGACACGATAAAGATCACTTCCCAATCTCAGTAAATTATGTGGCAATGGGGGGACCGATACCATTGTGACCAGAGGCACAGGTAGGGTCGAACCCGACAACCCTACTTTGGTGCGTAATCTATCAGGCAGGAGGAAAGCACAACACTAATAACTATCATCTATTGCCAAAATACAACCAGACCCCCCTAACAGCTATTTTGCAACTTTTGCAGATCGGTGGGCCATGAGGAAAGGGACTGTCACAGCTACTAGTTATTAATCGACTAGTCACTTGCTTACAAAATGCAGATTGAGGCGCGAGGTCAAGATCCAGCTGTGGCGATCGCGCATGGTGGGTTGCAGGGCCGTGGACGAGGACGGGGCGGAATGGGGCCAGGAAGGGGTCGCAGGCAACTAATCTACTACAACTATGGAGGTCCAAGAAATTACGCGTGGGATTGTACCAACCCCACCATAATTTCGTGTGTTTATTGTGAGCAATTCGATCATGAGTTGATAGATTGTCCTACGCTAATAACATTGATTCATGAAAAAAGGGTAGCACAACCAACAACGAAACGTGCAAATGATGAGGTCCGAACACCCCGAAGAAGATCCCAAAGTCAACATGGTACTGAGAAGTGGCATGACCACATGAGCGGATAGAAGGAGCTTAAGTAAGGAAGATGCAGGGGTGGGTAAGGAGACATATCTGGAAGCTCCGGAGAGCTCCGTGGAAGTCTCTACCCCAAGTAGTAGGGATCAGCGTGAGCCAGTTAGGGATCCATCGATGATAACTACCTTTTTAGAAACATGTATAAAATTGCTTCATGACAACATGGCAGTTAAAGGCTTACATGAACTAATAAATAGATGTGCAGGATGGAGTGAACCTTGCGTAGTTTGAAAGTTGGGAAGACATGCATCATGGACCGGGAGGGAAATGCGACTAACAACACAAATCAACGAGTATGAAATGGATCAGGTCATTCTAGATCTAAGCTCAAATGCCAAAGTACTACCTAAATAAACTTGGGAGCACATGGGTAAGCCTACGCTACAATGGTCCCCTATCCAACTACGGATGGAAAATCAGTAGAAGGTGTTGCCCATGGGAAGGCTACAAGGAGTTATGGTAGACCTTGATGGTGTAAGTACTCAGATGGACTTTGAAGTTATTGAGCTCGTGGATGAAAGTACGCCTTATCCTGCATTGTTAGGAATAGATCGGGCCACTGATATGAATGGGGTTATTGATTTAAAGAAGTGGACAATGGTATTTGAAACAAAGTCACTCTGCGTAGTCATTCTGGTAGATCCTGCTGAAGGACCATGCTACATTGAACCTGTGTGCGATCGAGAAAGTGCGACGATGTGGATTGTAACTACAAAATGTCTGCATAAAGGCAAGAATGGGTCAAGACAATGGAGGATAGAAGAATATCATGAGGCTATGGAGAATCCTACACTTCCAATTCAGATGAGGAAGACGAGTGGTGGCACAACAGGTTGAACGGAGTGACCACGCTACAGTGCAACATGGTGACAAAATCTATGTACTATGTGAGGGCCTAGAATCATGAATTGCTGATGTATGATGGGTTGACAATAATAGCTGAATTTGACCAACTTTGAAATCACAGTACCAGAGCACCAACGGATTGATGTGATGAGGTGGGCATTGCATGCGATGCCTGTGCGATGGTGGGGAACACATGAAGGGACTTTCGAAGATTGGCGCACCTACAGGAGTATGATGAAGGTCAGATTTGGGAAGTTGGAATTATGCCTAACAGGGAAATATGGTGGACGTGATGACCCACACATGCACCTTACTAGATGGATCAAAGCCTATGGATAGGAACCTTAGCGAGAATGGGTGCACTTATTTTATGACACCCTGGACGTCATTCCTAGAAACTGGTATATTGAAGCGGAGCTGCGACATGACACAAGTGAGTGGGATATCTTGCGTGAAGGGTTTTTGTTGACATTCCTCTTCGAAGATCAATGGATGGATCCCATGGACGAAGCGTTACAACTGGTAAATGCTACCATTTTCAAGACGCCACTAGAACCAAAAGAAACTGTGCAGCTCGACTGGTCGCAACAACTGAGCCAGGCCCTCGAATGCTATAATGTCTAGGTAGAAGATGATGAGGACGATCCGTGAAACATCAATATTCTAGAATCAGAGGGGAGCCGTGAGGTGCGCGAACCTGAAATTGAAGATCCCGATATCACGACACCATTGAAAATGAAACAAGTCAATATCGAAACTGAAGAGCAGCCAAAGTATGCAACGCTTGGGGACTATTGGGATGACGCTACAGTGGAGAAGGTCGTCGAATTGCTTAGGGAATATCGTGATCTGTTCCCAACAAAAATCACAGAGCTAAAAGGGATCCTAGGAGACTTGGGAATGATGAAAATACATTGAAGCCAAATGCAAAACCAGTTTATCAGTGACCCTACTGATTGAATCCAAAATATAAAGCAATGGACCATGATGAACTGGATAAGATGCTGGTAGCAGGGATCATTGAACTTGTCAAGGAGTCCAACTGGGTAAGTTTGATGGTTGTGCAGGAGAAGAAACAGAAGGGAGAACTTTGTGTCTGCGTGGATCTCAGGAAGCTCAATGATGCCTTCGTTAAAGATTCATTTCCAATACCGTTTACAGATGAAGTACTGGACAATGTCGGGGGGGGCAGGAACCTACTCCTTCACGAATGGCTTCTCAGGATACCACCAGATCAAGATCACACCAGAAGACAGGAGTAAAACAACATTTTCCACCGAATGGGGTTGCTTTCAGTACATGGTGATGCCCTTTGGACTAAAGAACGAATAGTGTTAGCGACATTAAAGGAATTTATACAAAAGTTCTTAGAGGTCTATCTTGATGATTGTACCATGTTTGGACTGGTTAAGAAGCATGTAGCAAGCTTACGATTAATGCTGGATACTTGCCGCTGCCACCAGATTGCGCTAAATCTGAAGAAGTATACTTTCCTTGTCCCATTCGAGAACCTGTTGGGCCATGTGGTCTATAATTAGGGCCTGATGGTGGATCTAGAAAAGATCATTGTCATACTCAATCTGCAAGTGCTGTGAAGTGTCAAATAACGATGCGTGACACTAGGACACATGGGCTACTATCGGAAGTTCATCAAAAGCTACGATCACCTTATGAGTGACACCAATTTAAGGTTTATTAAACAAAAGGTATTATAGACTCATGTGCCGGTGTGTGTTCTGTGTTATTTAAGCAACGGATTGATCAAATTGCCAATACACAGACATTTAAATGGAAATACAACAGAGAAATACAGTAAGCAACCACAAAGACACAAGCAATTTTAATAAGTTCACCCTATTCTCTAGGGCTACGTCTCCGATTCAGCTTTCAGTGGTGGCCTTGTTTTATTGCGTCTTTAAGCAGAGAATTACAATGCAGGGACTCAATGGGAGTTCTCCTAAAGCAGGTTTGCTTTGCAGGGTGAGTCCTGGATTTCCCAGGCCACTAGAGTCCACAGACTCTTCTTCCTCCTACTAGCTCTGTGACCTTCAAGTCTACAATGGACAAAGCCAAATATGATTCTCAGTCTGGACAGATTCCTCTATGGGATGGCTTGAATCTTCAAGCTCTGGTGCTCGATGCTGCCACTGGTCAGCTCGTCCCTCTGTATCTTCTGCTCTGGTTGCTGTTTTCTGTGTTCAGTCCTCTCTGAGTTCATTGTTCCAACTTTGTCATCTCTTGACTCTCTCTCTGTGTCTACTTCCACTTGATTTGACTATCTTTGTTCATGGCTTTTAGCCATTCATCCCCATGCCCGTTCGGTTCCTCTTTCGCCTCTGTCGATTCACCTTCTGCAGCTGCGATTGGAGTTCCCTATTCAGTGTCATCATGAATGCTCAAGGAGTGGCCACGTGTCCCCATCTGAACAGTGCCAGCCTGGTCGTCGGTTCGTTTCTTCAATTACGTTGTGGATGCATTCTTCCTCCACCGTGGTGGTCAAATGGACCTCAAATCTTTACAAATGCAACTTAATTCTTCGTCGATTCCACTTCCTCCATCGGGCACAATCTCAGCCATTTGATCTGGGTCCCCCAGATCCAACGTCGTACGCACGTCTCACACGGTTAACCTACTCAACTAATAACATGTGATCAACGGTGGTTTTCTCTCACCTCCACCACCACGCGTCGATCGTTAAGTGGGATCGCTTCGCTTTCTCCAAAACCGTTTACCGTTTGAGGGCACCTTGATCAATATCACCGGTTTCCAGAGCGCGGGTCCCACCTTGTATGATTAGCGCTTTTTGCCTTTCCTGCCCATAGTTCTCTAGTTTGCCATGTGTCCAAGTGCTCGGGCTTCCCCCATTTCAGCCCTGTTCGCCCAGCGCCACACGATTAGCGCTAATTGCACATCAAAAATCACCTCCTTTTCCTAATCCAGGGTTCCCAGGGGCTAATTTGACCTCCTGCGCAGTCCCCATGGGCCTCGGTCAGCGTGCTTTGACGAAGGTCCTCGTCGTTCCACGCTGGTTGCCATTGCCACTGGTTCAGGGTGTTTTTGATCACTGTTTTTGGAATTTTTAGAGATTCGTCCCGACTTGATACAATCATGGTTCTTTGCCAGTCTTTGATGGATCCAATTCAGATCACGACCTTCCCACTGAAAGAGCTTTTGGACCACCAAAAGTTGGTTTTCAAGCATCGACTAAGTGAGGGTATTTCTTTCTCACTTGTCCAATCTCAATCCACTTCGCACTGCTTGGCTTCGAAACTTTGAGCCCAATCTTGAGGTATTCCACTTGTCCACTACGCGTTGTCCTTACCTTCCTGTCCAACACTATGTCTTCCCCTAAGATATTTAGGTAGCAGGTCATCAATAGAAGGTAATTGACTCTGCTCTTCAGGGTCCTCAATCATTGAAGGTTCAAACAACCTCAAGCAATCTACGTTTACGACTGAGTAGATGTGCATGTAAGCTGGTAGATCAAGGAAAAAAGCATTTTCACCAATCTTCTCAAGTATCTTGAAGGGTCCATACCTAATAGGTTTTAGCTTTTTACCTTCACCTTGCGTCCCGTCCTTACTTTTATACAGCCAGACTTGGTCTCCAACTTGAAAACTATGCTCCATCTGATGCTTATCGTGCCTAGCCTTGTACTTGGCCTGGCTCTTTTCCAGCTATTCCTGTACTGCTTGGTGGATCTCTTGGATCTGTTAAATGAACCTAGTTGCCTTGTCCACATTATTGTGTCTATCAACCATGGTATCTTTACCAAAGACAAAACCCAAAGGAGACCTTGGTATGAAACCAAAATAGGTCTCAAAAGGAGATCTCTGTGTAGAAGAGTGTTTGGCTCTATTGTAAGCATGCTACACATAACACAAGTGTTCATCCCAAAGTTTAGGGTGTTTGTTGCAATATCCTCTCAGTAACTGGATCACCATCCTGTTAACTACTTCTGTTTGGGCATTTGTTTCTGGATGAAAAGCTATGCTTTTCTTTAATTTGGTGTCCATTAGCTCCCACAGACTTGACCAAAACTTCCCCACAAATTGGGTGTCTCGATCAGATACAATAGAAGTGGGTAATCCAAAATGAACCGATACATGTTCAAAGAACAATTTTGCAGTTTGTTCAGTTGTAATCTGTTCACTACAGGGTATCAAAATACCTATTTCACTGAACCTATCCACAACAACATATAGATAATCATGACCTTTCCTATATTTAGGCAATCCTCCAACAAAATCCATGGAAATGCTTTCCCAAGGGTGAGAAGGAACTGGCAACATGACTCAAGCACAGCGAATATGATATCTTCTATCACCAAATAAGGTAGCTCCTCCCATGCCTTCGCAGGGTCCTTCGTCACCCTAATGTACACATGATGAAACTCCACCTTCAAGTCCATGAAGCTTTGCAGAATGTTATAAACCATGGGTGATAACCAGGGCTTGCGATTAATCCCCATTCTAATGTTCATCTCCATGAACACCCAAAATATTTCGTTATCTCTGATTCTCTGTGCATCTTTGGTTTCCCACAGCGAAGCGTACTTTGCTGCCTTTGAAAAATCCTATGCAATAATTGGGAACTGGCTGTCCTCGGGAAATTCTGAAGCCACCAACATTATGGATAGCAGAATCCATGCATAGTGGAAAGTCTTCCCCTGCTCTTGTGCCTTGTAGCAGTTTTCCAGGAACTCTTTGCACAAGTAATCTGCCCCGTTAAACTGGACCCCTTCTGCGTATTACATGGCAAGTGCAACCACTGGTGCGGGCACCTCATCTGCGTGGAACTTCCGCATAACCTTCCCAACCAATATCTGCGTCGCAACTTTGACTACCGTGTTGTTGATGTTGGAGATCACGTACACTATTTCCTTCTTCTCCAGCTTGAATTTCTTCTTCATGGCCTCTGTGATGTCCAAATAATCACTTTTACCCTATGAGATATTTACTGTATCTTCCCCTTTGCAAGGGAGCTGGGTAATTCTATGAATCAGATGATCTATGATGGGGATGGGATCTTCCAGCCACAAGCACCCATCATGCACTAACCAAAGAAGCTGCCTAATGATGAAAATAGTCACTGGGGCACAATGATAATGTGGCACCCGGAGTAGGTTTAACAATCCTACCTTCTCCACACCTCATAGCCATTGGTGCGGCTCCAACTCTATATCTCATGGCGGTGTGTTTTTCTTCTGGCACATGAGCTGTGTGGTTGCCAAATGTGGGAATTTCTCGTGGTCCGTGAGATCCTAGTCTTCAAATTTTAATACCATGCTCCAAGTGAACTCCATAAAAAATGATGATGTCGGGGAGTAAAGGAGTCTGTAGAGAGCTTTTTCTCTCATTTATGTCCTTGGGCACCCTTGCTTTTTCCCCTTCCACAGAGAAACATATGCGGGTAGCCTGGTCAGAGGGTCAGCACCATGGGTTTCCACCTCGATCTCTACATCCTCTTCCTCCTCTACAAGGATTTCTACAAAGTCCTCCTCGTCCTCATCAGCTTCCAAGTTGATAGCCATGCCATTTTCTTCCATAATAAGCCTCGTTCTCAGCAGGTTTCTAGGTGACACGCACACTAGTACCATATGCTTCTTATGTTTCTTAGGTCTTAGCATGTGTGACAATTTAGGGATTTCTGCAACTATCTCAACACTTTCTGGGGCTTTGCCTACTGTTATGGCTTGCACAGCCTCCTCAGTAGTCATTGCTTTGGTATCCATGGCTTCCTCAGGCGCTGCCATACTGCTATTCCATAATTCTCTCAATGACTTGGGTAAGTGCTCAAATAATGCCTTCGACTTCAAAAGGTCAAACAAATCTGGGTTCATGAATCTCTAGGCACGCAACAGCTTAATTCCCAAATGGCCAAGTGTTTTTTGTTGGGCATCCCTTTGCAATTTATGGCTCCTTTTTAATTCAAATTCGACCATTCCCCCCATTTTTGGTCCATTAATGCTCCCTTGGCAGTAGATTTTTCCAAATCTAGCCCATAAAGTTCACCTTAAATTCCTACTGCCCACTCCATTTGGTCTCAAACCAAGCATCACATTGTGAATAGTGACTGTAACGGTCACTTTCCAGCATGGCAGCGTAGCTACCCTCGCGTTGTCATAGACCCTGTGACACTTCACTACTGCATGCAATCCTAACATCACTTAGCTTTCAAACAGAGTATTTTATAGTCCCATGCCTCCTTTCAGCTACTTGGAGTGCTAAGATTGTGCTTCCTGTGGCTAGTCAGACGGTCGGGCCACCTGTGTACAACTTCAAACAACTACCATTGACTTTTCCTGGGAAGAGTTCACCATTTAATTTCAACAACTGTACCGCGCCACCATCTGTGATCTCCTTAATAACATAGGGTCCCAACCAATGCATTCTGATCTTATCTGGTAATTGATCAAACTTACTAGCATATATCAACATCATATCGTTCACTTTAAATGTGTGCAACTTAATATGTCGATCGTGCCAGGCCTTTTCGCACTGCTTTTGCACCTACTGGTGGAATCCAACCAAAAATCATTCTTCTTCGAGCTCCTCCAATTGCATGAGCCTCTCCTCTAGGGCTCCGCGATCTGCCATACCTGTGAGTGCCACTATGCATAGACTAGGCACGATGTATTCCATAGGCATTACAGCTTCCACTCCATAGACAAGCCAAAAAGGTGTCTGTCCCATCAGTTTCTTGCATGCCATCCTATAAGGCCATTATACTACAGGTATGCGTAGTTCCCAATCACTCCGCTGCACATTGCATACCTTGGTTAGCACAGTCTCCAGTACTTTGTTAAACGCTTCTACTATCCCATTAGCTTGTGGGTGATATGGTGTGCTTTTCTGATGATACACCTAGAACTCTTATGTCAGCATGTTGATCGTCTCGTTTAGGAAATGTGTACCACAATAACTCATCAAGATATTCAGACATCCAAATCACATCAATACATGTTCAAATAGAAACTTCATGGTTGTTGTAGTCATGCAATCTTTTACCGGCTGCGCTTCTGCCCAATGAGTCAGGTACTCTATCGTAGTGATAATATATCTTGTGTCTTGTTATCTAGGAATAGTGTCCACTCGGATGCTGTTATTCCCACTAAGATGGGTGGCTATCTTAGAAGCAAACAATCAAAGTCTACTATTGTTTCCTTTTATGAAAATAGACGAAAGGAGAACCAAGAAGACCAACCTGAGTCTTGCGTTTGATTTCCTCTCCTTCTTGATAGAGCTTCGC
>APFE030780811.1:4418-16416 GCA_000404065.3 Pinus taeda
GTGCTAGTTAATATGATTATTTATAAATGTAATCATGATGTCAATGTTGATAATGAGAACATGGACTTGTAAACTAATGTGTTATATGTTTGAAATGGAAACATGGACTTGTAAAACTAATGATTAGTTCTCTTAAAGAGAAATATGCATTAGTGTGAATAAGCATTGTGAAAATGTATTAGCTTTTAGCTAGTTATCTAATAACTTAATGATAATTCATTTTAATGATTTCATAACAATGGTTAAGGGATGGAATCCCTTATGAGCCATTGAGTGAGGGGTGAAAACCCTCACGAGCGTTTAATAATAAAATTAAACGTTTGCTGGTTTTCACCCTACGAGGTTTCCAGGGTATATTGGTGTTCAATGGTGTCTTTGCCTTTTGTGTCAGTTTGATGATGATGAATCCTTGATGTTGATGGTTCTTTATTTGATGGCATGATCATATTGTCCACGTATGAGATTAATTAATATGTTTATGGAAATTATGAAATGGATGCAAGGATTCATGAGACAGTTTATGTTATTACACTACCACAGTGGTGGTTAAAGGTTATGCAATGGTTATGTAACTTACTGTCTTTGATGGCAATTTACTTGATATACTAATGAATATTATATCTAATGGTTAATGATGAATTGTGGAGTTGTGAATTGGATAATTACTTGTGGTAATTTGTATAAAAATATTCTAACTCCCTATTTTTACATGCGAGGTTACCGGGGTATGTTACAGAAGGGTTTAATAAGTATTTTAATATTTTGATATTGTATTTTTATTTGTTTTTAGTATTTTAAAGGTTAAAATTTTAATTTAAAATTATGATCTTTTTTAAATTTTTGAAAAAAATTGGTATTTTTTAATTTAATTTATCTAAATTTGGAATTATAAATTTTGCTTATAAACTCTCCATAATCCGAGTGCCTTAGAGGGTTTTAAGGTGTTTTTTTTCTGTGTAAATTATTTTGTTTTGTATTCGCTATAAAAACGAAAGATTACATCAATATCGTATCAAGATCTCTCAGAAATACAAACGAACCCATAAAACCAGTGTCACCCATATCAAATAGACATTAAAGCATCAATATCATTTCTAGTTAGAAATACAAATCAACCTATAAAACCATTATCACCCATATCAAATAGACATTAGAGAAAAACTATGCTAATTATGTTCAATAAAGATCAAAGCTATAGGAAATCTCAACCTATCTATACCATCAAAACATAGAACCAACTAAAGTAGAAATATGTGATAATTAAAACCACATAACACTTGTTCAAGGGTTGCGAACAGGAAAATAATATCCAACAAGAACTGAAAATCCTTATCCAAACAATTGTAATTAATGTCTTCAGAAAAAATACCGTTACTCCATACAAACAAGAGCAGAAACATCCATCAAGCACACATAACCATAAACATATTAATTAATCTCATACATGGACAATATGATCATGCCATCAAATAAAGAACCATCAACATCAAGGATTCATCATCATCAAACTGACACAAAAGGCAATCACACCATTGAACACCAATATACCCTGGAAACCTCGTAGGGTGAAAACCAGCAAACGTTTAATTTTATTATTAAACGCTCGTGAGGGTTTTCACCCCTCACTCAATGGCTCATAAGGGATTCCATCCCTTAACCATTGTTATGAAATCATTACAATGAATTATCATTAAGTTATTACATAACTAGCTAAAAGCTAATACATTTTCCATGAAACCCTTTCCTTACATACCGCCACATGCAACATTCCTTGTGGCATGATTGTTCTAGCAATGGACGATCCTGCAACTCTACCTCATCTGCATGGCCCGTTAATCATTTTCAAGGGTTGCGAACAGGAAAATAATATCCAACAAGAACTAAAAATCCTTATCCAAACAATTGTAATTAATGTCTTCAGAAAAAATACCGTTACTCCATACAAACAAGAGCAGAAACATCCATCAAGCACACATAACCATAAAAGAATACAACATGTTATTAAGAACCTAGGATTTGCAAGAGTTTTTGTGCCAAGAGGATACAATAAACAACAAGAACCTCCAAAACAAAAGCACAGTGCATATTGTTTTTTCAAGTTGTCGAATCTATATATGTAGTCAAAAACTCATTTTAAACAACAAAAATTACTATTTGGCCAAAAACAATTACCCGTACTCTGGCCAAAAACTTAAAAATTGTAGCATGTTTAGACAATGGCATTTTTTCTTAGCATGTGTAAATGATTGTATTTACTTACTATTTATACAAAATATAATATTTTTGTAGTAAGCAAATCTTTAAATTAAATTTATTTATTTTTGAGATCATTTACTGGTGATCGTTTCAAACCAAACTGATTATGTGATTAATCTAGAAAAACAATCTCAAGAATAAGATGAATCACTAAAGCTTGAAATCAAAGTGTTTTTTTTTTTTTTTTTTTTTTTTTTTTTTCTTTTTTTTTTTTTTTTTTTTTTTTTTTTTTTTTTTTTTTTTTTATATATATAAAGAATATAAGAATGATTTTTTAAGTAAATATATTAATAATTAATTTTCAAATAATTTGATAAAAGTGAAAGTCCCTTGACAAATCATTTTAAGTGGTATAATTTTCTTTAATAATTATTTCCGCTATCCATTATGTTTTACCTATTTTATTTTAAAGATAAAATAAGATTTCTACTTTAATATTTATATATTAAGTAAATTTAACTAAATATTAAATCACTAAGTAAAATCAACTTTTAGTGTTCATATTTCTTAATCATATCTAAAATATTTCATTATTTGAATGAAAAAACATTAATTAAATAATAATTTATATTATTAAATCAAAATTGAGCTTTCAAAGAATTCACTATCATCTTCAAATTTTTAATGTTAAATTTTCTTAATCATCTTATTTAAGATATCTCATTTTTAGACATAAGCAAATAATAATACAAAATTATTTGGATAATGAAAAAGAACACATTTGGTCTCTTATTGTAAATTAGAATACTTGTATTTTATTGACAAAACAAGATTACAGAGTTTTATGTTTCAGATCTCACCTACCATTATATATCATAAAATTGAAATAACCTAGAAAACGAAATACCACATAAAATATAGAGAAAAATGTTCAATCCATATCAACAAAGCATAACAACACCAACCCATTATTATCATATAGACATAAGTATCAGAATGAAATCAGGCTCACAAAAGACATATCTTCTATGATCACTAAGTTATAAACCATAGAGTTGAAGCAAACATATTGAACTGAAATCAACATAATAAAGCATAATCTTCAGTTAACTAATGCTGAACATTCCACCAAGAGCATATATCATCACCATCTAAGATCATAACCCAAATAAAAACATAACCTGCAATACTCTTGATGGGAGACAACATAATGCACATGAAACCAGTACTAATAAGCAAAAGGACACCATCCACTGAGTAATTTAGAACCCATAGTAACCAACATGAACAGAGAACCAACCATCTATGTACGAAGCCAAATATAATACCAATTAGCCTCCATCCGTATCAAAATATGTAAGAGAGAACCATAGCCTTGCCTCCCAAACTCATAACCAACCATAAGAACATAGACTCATCCATAACCACATAGAGCCACTAATAGTATCATCAAATGCACAACCATGTTCAAAAGGCATACCACAGAAACAAATCTCCACATTATAATCCAAACTTAATTGCCACATACCAAATTGACTACAAAAGGACATGAAAGCCTACCATATCTAATCATGATCAAAAGAGGATATTGCAGATAATGCCTAAGCACCAGAACCCAAAGGATCTGTGAGGTCGCCAAAATCATAATCGCTCTTTAGAAAGCCCTCAAGTTAGGCCAAACGAGAATCTAGATTATCTAAACAAAACCTTTGATTATGGAGCATGTGTTTAATGTCCTCAAATCATATGTTATATCTTATAATTAGTAAAAAATAGCATTTTTTATTTAATGTGTAAACAAATGTTTCAAAAAAAATATGTTTTAAATATATTTTATTTGTTGAAGATTATAAATTTTTGGGTTGGCTTTTATTATAAAATGATAGTAAAAAATAAAGTATTTGATTAATTTCTACATATAAATTTAGATTGTTAGAGATGTTTGAATTATCTTTTGTGGAAGAAAACTAATTTTAGGAGGTGAAACACATTGTCTCACACACTTTTCCCAGCATGTTTCATTTGAGAATAAGATTGATTATAGATTTTTGGCTTGGACAATTTTTATAAAATGATAATAAAGTATCTTATTAATGTCCACTTATCAATTTTTATTGATAGAAATGTGTTAAGTCCCTTTTATGGAAATAAACCAACTTTAGGAAGTCAAACACCTTCCCTCTCTCTCACACACAATAGTTCTATTAAGGTTTAAACCTAGGTTGTTTCCATGAAAAGACCTCATCCAAACCACTAAACCACAATGTATATATGAATTGATAAAAATTAAACCCATATTAGACTTCCATGGAGTTCAAACCTATCTTATAAGTGGAACACTGTAAAATTTGAAAAAAATCAACATTTTATTTAACAATTTTTTAATGAAGGGTATTTAACTTTTCAATTGAAGTATAATTGTTTTTTAAATTTTTTGGTTATGAAAAGATTAGATGAAAATATATCTTTCAACATAAAATTAAACTTTTCCCTTCAAATTCCATCATTACTGGCAACTGTTGTAAGCTTGCAATACATTCAACAAATATGAAAACATAGAGAATTCATAAGTTATATATCAATAATTAGAGTTTATATTCCATTTCATATCAAACAAGGAGATACAAATTCTTTTGTTTAATGTTAGAATTAATCACTCTAATGTAGGTTGTGAGTGTTGTAAGTCACACTATACTTTAAAAGATAAACATGCATCATATTTGTAAGTGGAAAGTTCATAATATCACTTGTATTGCATTTCATATTAAAGAAAGGGACACTCTCATGAAGTGTTAAAATTTGTTTATTAAAATGTTGGTAATAAAGTATTTTGACCATAATGTGTGTAAATCTCCATTGGAAGCTCAAGATACCAATGTCTATACATGACCCACATGTCGTTTTCATGACCAAAATGATGTCTCATGTACAACACACATGATAACATATTATGTGACATCATGTATGACACACAACATATCATATATACTCTTCTCACGTACAATAGATACCATAACATTTGCTCATGTCTAATATATGATACACACCATAACATATAATTCTCACATCTCGCATAAACCATAACTTACATTTAAATATATTGTGTGGTGTGTCTATGTGGTTGTCATTTACTAAGAATAATCATACAAGGATGCATAAATTTTAGCATAATTACAAATTTCACACAAGTCAAAGTCGAATAAATTAGATTGAACATTATCCTACGTTAACAATAAGTAAATTAACTTTATACATACATTTTTGACATTTAAATAAATTTCAAAACACTATTACTATGCTAAATAACTTGATGCCTAAAGGAGAATCCTTCATAACCATTTAGCATGTGATAATTTACCATATCCATATGTTGATATTGTATCATGGCCACACAAGCTCTACATTAGCACTGTCAACTCTTATTTTGTCATATATCACAGTTTATCTTAATCTTTCCAATGTAGAGTTAATCCTCAAGTAGTTGTCAAAACTTGTTGTAATGCAAACTCAAATCACGAGTTATTAATGGTAGGACCAATTCTCCCAAAAAGAAGGAGCTAAATCGTCCAATCCTCTTGGGGAATTACTCTACCCCATTTTTCAATGACCCTATGACTTAAATGTTGCACAAACTCCTTAAAGTGGATCTCAACAATTTGACGTTTTTGACCCCATAAATCGAGTCATTCAAATGGAACATTAGTTTTCCTAATTACATGGCATCACCATCAAAAATGAATTAATGAAACTTCATTTGGGTGCCTTACATATATACCCTAAACATTGGCAATGATATAAAATATACCACTAAAGTTTTACATATACATAGTTTCTCTTTGACCTTTGTAAACACTTTGAAAAAAAGATTCATTATTTATGATAATTGTCTAAGATTAAACAATAATACAGTTAAAGAATTCATCTCTTCTTTTGACAAACTCCCATATATAACAAAAATATGTTTGATACTATTTTTGAAAAGTTAATTATCAATATTTAAAAAATATACATATATCCAAAACTCTTATTAGTTCATCCTACTACTTAGTTGGGAGTCTCTCAACGAGCCCAACAAGCCCAAAATGTCTTGAATGCTCAAATGAAAAATAACATTTATTCCTCATTCTTGTTATAATATTTCTCGCCTATTAATCCCTATGTATTCTCCCCATTCCTCATAAATCTATATGTTAACTCTCATTAAAAAAAAATTGCACATGACAAATTTAATCATGAGAAAATTAAACATAAATCTAAGGTGAGAAAAACTCTTTAAGGCATTTTTGGAGAAATTGAAGTTATAACTCCATGTAATATCTCTCCACTTGTTGAATACATTCTCCCATCGAATCCATAGGATGTGGAACCACATATATCCATCAACGCCTCAACCGATATTCTACTTCCCAAATCCTTATATGGTTGGCTACATCAAACATCGTATAGTCATTATCTTAATTTACAATGGTAGAATCCATAAATTCATACATCAATGTGTAGCCTAGGAGGTACATCGATATAGCCATGTTGTGAACAACCTATTGATCATGATTATTGATGGAGGTTCCATTAAATGCAATGGTCATTATGAAAATATGCATTTTCAAATGGGTGAGATTATAGTTTGAAAATCAACTATTTATTTTTTATTGAAATGGGTGGTTGTGATATAGTCTCAGGTGTTAAATAGTTATGAACATTAGTTCCCATCATCATGGATTTTAGTGAGTTATAATTAATTTCCAATAAGAGGGGTGTCACTACACTTTCAAATGAATCAAAACTAATTCTATGGACATCATCAACACCAATTATATATAAAAGATTTTTAAAAAGGGGATTTAGACATTATGGTTCAATTCAATGCCATCGAGCTTTTGAGATACCATCTCAATCCATCCATATTGACATTTAGTTAGTCTTTTCCAAACATTAATTTAGGTTTGAAACTCCCCAAGGCCTACTACCCTCCCAAGGTGAGGATGATCGTTTTATTATGCTCATACTAGGTAGTTGTCCACCTAATGTATTCTCATATCACCATCCTTTTCCCATAAAAATGAGATCATAGAGATAGCTCATAAATTGCTAACCATTGGTGTCATCTGCCCTAATACTATCCTTTATTTGTCACTAGTAATCATGGTCTTCAACATGGAAAATTTGAGGGGCTAATATTCATGGTCCTCAACATGGTAAATTTTAGGGGCTAATATTCACAAGTGGGCTAATTTTCCATGTCTTTTTCCAAAAAAAATATTCGCCAATTTCCATTTTTTTGTAAAAATAATTTGTCAAAAATTTGTCTTATAAAATTATTTTACCTTAAAAATCACCAAAATTTTATGTAGACTAATATAAAATAACTAGAAATCTAAATATTTTTACAAAAATATTGTCAAACATTTAACAATTTGCATATTAAGGACTAGTGAGATTCGTCAAATTTTGGTTTGCGTGAATGTTTTCTTCTTGTAGTCAAGATATCATAGATGACAACTAGCATGCTTTGACATAAATACATACATAATTTATAAATGAAACATTCTTCTTGAGAAATTCTTTTCTTAATGTTATAAGTCGATTATTTTGTGTAATTCTTTTCATAATGTTATAAGTTGGTTGATTATTTTGAGAAAGTAGAAGGAAATGACAAGGGAATTGACATAAAGATGAGAATTAAAGTTTCAATAAGTATTTTGATGTGATACTAATTTGTACGATGAGATTTAAATGTTTTTGGTTTCTTAAGGGGTTAAATCTTTAACTTAAAATTATGAAAAATAGTAACTTTTTGTTTACTTAGCATTTGTGAGGGTTTGTATTTATCTTTAAATAGTGGGAAATCTATCATAATACAATTGTCAAACAAGCAATGGTGACAACCATCACTAACTATTATCATCAAATGTAGGTTTTCTCATTGTTGTTATATATGTGTGTGTGTGTGTGTGTGTGTGTGTGTTGTGTGTTAAAAATCTAATATTTAAAGGTATTTGACAAAAGTGAAGATGTATTTCTTATACATCACTAATAAGTCATTCCAAGTGGTGTAATTTTCTTTAATAATTATTTTCAATGTGTGTTGCGTTTTACCTATTATGCTTGAAAGATAAAGTAATAATTATACTCTAATAATTATATTATTGAATAAATTGAACCAAATATTAAATCACTAGCATGTAAATGAATGGTCACAACAAAACTAGTGTAAACACATTTGCTCCTTGTTCATCCATATTGCTCCCCTTAGATGATTGGGTTAAAACCAAACCTTCAAAGATTCAATGTTTAAGTTTCTTCATCGTACCCAAGATATCTCATTTTTTGAATGACAAAACATAATCAAATAGTGATACAAATTATTAAGCTAAAACTAAGTGTTCAAAGAGTTCACTATCATCAAATTTATTGATAATTTATTATAAATTTTTGGGGTGGGTTTTTTTGTTTGATAAAATGATAATAAGCAATAAAGTATTTGACTAATATCCCCATACATATTTAGATTGTTAGAGATGTCTGAATTCTCTTTTATGGAAGGAAACTAATTTTAGGAGGTGAAAAACTTTCTCTCACACACTTTTCTAACTTCATTTAAAGTATCTTATTAATATTCACATAACAATTTGGATTGTTAGAGATGTGTGTATTCCCTTTTATTGAAGGAAACCAACTTCAGGATGTTAAACACATTCCCTCACACACACCACAATGGCTTCACTCAACCTCTAATATATCACGTGTGATTGTGGCATACTAAAAAATACCCCTAATTTGACTACATATTGGAAAATGCCTATAAAAATCACATTATTTAACCCCCTACCAATACGAACCCATTACAAATTCCCAATAAAATACTCCTAGTTTTACTAGATATTGTAGGTATCCACTTTTTCATTAACTTTCTACCCCTTTATATTTTTTCATTAACTTTCTATCCCTTTATATTTTTTCATTAACTTTGAGCTTCATTTTTTATATCAGCCAATATAAAAAATATGGTCAATATATTATGCCATTTTTCCTCAATATATATCCCACAATATGAATGCATGTGGTATGGTATTGCTCCCCTAGTAAAGCACCCATAACACACACATACATAATGACTCTATTGAGATTTAAATCTAGATTGTTTCTATGGTGAGGTCCCATCCCAACCACAATGTATATATATAAATTGATTAAAATTAAAGCCATATTAAACTCTAAAAAAAATCAAACATATCTAAAATTGATGTGTATATTTTTGCCTATCACGGTTTTATAAGTATTTTAATATTTAATATTGTATTTTTATTTGTTTTAATATGTAAGTTAAAATTTTTAATTTAAATTATATATAATATTATATATATATATATATATATAATATATATATAATTATATATATATAAATATATATATATATATATAAATATATATAAGTTGTGAAAATTTTGGGCATATTTTCTAATTTAATTTATCCAAATTTTGGAATTATAAATTTTTCTTATAAACTCTCCATAATCCAAGTGCGTGAGAGGATTTTTAAGGTGCTTTTTTTGTGTAAATTATTGTGTTTTATATCCATTATCAAAAGGAAAGATTACATCAATATCATTTCTAGATCTCTCAGAAATAAAAACAAACCCATAAAACCAGTATCACCTATATCAAATAGACATTAAAGCATCAATATCATTTCTTGTTAGAAATACAAATGAACCTATAAAACCATTATCACCCATATCAAAAAAATATGCTCATTATGTTCAATAAAGATGAAAGCTACAGGAAATCTCAATTTATCTATAGCATCAAAACATAGAATCAACTAAATTAAAAATCCGTGATAATTGAAACCACATAACTGTTGAGATTTTCTGTTTGGAGTAAGATAGGCAAAATCTCAGTTGATGACAATAATAGGAATCAGTTCCTATATTAGCTCCAGGTTGTTGGGAGATGATTAATGCCTCCTATATTTGATGTGAGTGAGTTAATGAGGTTGTTAGATTCTCTTTGCTATATAACAGGCAACCATTCAGATGTTTGCTATGAGGGTGAGAGTTTTGTGAGGATTTAGTTATGTAATCTCCTGTTTTGATTAATAAATTGCCGATGCCTATGTTGTGTGGACGTAGCCCAGATTGGCTGGGTGAACCACGTTAATTCCTGTGTCTTGATGTGCTTGATTTATCTGCTGTGTATTTTGTTCGAAATAGCTATGCATCTGATCTCCAACAAGTGGTATCAGAGCAGTTGGAGGTGGAGCGCTGGCTGCGTTGTTTGAGCTGGAGCGTTGGCTGCGTTGTTTGAGCTGGAGCACATGATTGTTGGTTCATAGACACACAGTGCTGCGTTGTTTGAGTGTGAAGGCCAGCACATAGACACACAGTGCTGCGGAGTGTGTTGGTTGTCTGCTGATGGCGCGGAACCGATTGTATTAAACTCTAATCGCCCAACATACCAGCGCGCTGACCAGAGACGCTGCGTGGAGCTGTTTGAGCCTGCGTGGAGGCTTGAAATTGATGCATTGCTGAAGTTGCGTGGCGTAGACAGGGTTCAGCGTTTGTTTCACACTGAATTTACGATTTTCTGAGTGGATTGGATTTCAGGAGGTCGCGAGTTCTGCAGTGGATTAGCGCTGGTGTTATAGAGGTATTGTTTTTTAAAGACCGTGCTTTGTTAAACCTGCGTGCTGCACAAAACGTTAGAACATCAAATTTTTTTTTTTAGTGCGCATTGTTAAATTAAATAAAGGCGCAGATTGGAGCGCTGTCTTGTTTTTTTTGTGTTACAAGTATCTGCATTCTCTATGGCCACCACTTCCATTAACTACTGAACCTTCACATTGTTTAAGAACCCAACGGTTTAAGTACGTGGAGTGCTTACGGGCCTTGCATACTGAGTGAAGTTTAATGCTGCAAATTGTTTAAGCACTTTAATTCTCGTGTCAGAACCTCTGTTTCAGATCGAGTCATTAAAGGGAAGTAATTGTCTTTGAGGGAATCTTTCCAGGAACTTGTTAATTGGTGTTGTAGTAAAAACCATGAAAGATAAGTGCTGATAACGGGGCATTATTTTGAATAAGCTTGGAAACTCGGTGAAACACATTGTTTACAGAGAAAATAATTGTCACGTGGGCAGACTTCTTTTGTTTAAAGAAAAAGCATATAAGTGCATATGGCAGAAATTTGTATGTAAAGTACAAAGGGTAGATATTTGTTTTTTTTTTAAGGGCAAAGGCATTTTTTTTTTAAAACACAAACTTCATTAATTTAAAGTTGGTTTTTTTTGGAGATTATTGTGTTTTTTGGTTGATACAAGATGGCGAAAACTCAGAGTGCCCGGTTTGAAATTGAGAAGTTTAATGGCAAGAATAATTTTGAGATCTGAAGGTGAAAATGCATGATTTACTTGTCCAACATGGCGTGGCAAAGGCGTTGTTGGGCAAGGCCAAACAGCCTTACAACATCATAGATAGTGAGTGGGCCGAGATGGATGAAAGAGTGATTAGTGCTATTCGACTGTGTCTAGCTGATGATGTCCTGTTTAATATTGTGTTGGAGACAACAGCTACTGGTTTGTGGACGAAACTGGAGAAACTGTACATGACCAAATCATTAACCAATAGGATTCTCCTGAAGCGACAGTTGTACAGTTTGTGAATGAAGGAAGGTACATCGACTGTTGATCATTTAAATGCTTTTAATACTCTTCTTGTGCAATTACAAAGTATAGAAGTAAAAATTCAATCCGAGGATAAAGCTATTACTTTATTGTGCTCGTTGCCCGAGTCATGGGATCATTT
>APFE030780821.1:0-17795 GCA_000404065.3 Pinus taeda
AAAATTAAGTTTATTTGTCTTATGATCTTGGTGTCCATCATACCTTTCATCTTCACAAAACTACTTCCTATGTGGAGTCATATGAAAGAAGCACCTAAGTGGATCAACCATATGTGGTGATGTGCAGGTGTGCTAGAAGAAGCTAAACACACATCCCCTCCTTCCTTTAAGGAGGTTTTATCTTCTTTGGAGGAACCATCATTATATCCCTTCCCTCTCTCAAAGATTTTAGATCTACAATTCTTCCTTAAATTCTCTTATGTTCCACATTTCCAACACCCCTTTACAAATTTTCCTCCAGATTTAGATATACCTCTAGATTTAGAAATTGCACTTGAGGACTTATTATTGTTTCTACCTTATGAACAACCTTATATATAAGGCATATGTACTCTAATTTTCTATGTTTTTCTGCCTTATCTCCTCCAACAATAGGGATGAGACCACATCATCAAAACATAACCTAGTTACATTACTACCTTTGGCTATAACCAAACTAACCCATGAGCCTGATAAAGAGCATATTAAATTGATACCCTTATCTTCATCAAAATAGAAATTTATGGACTTGCCATGGTACTGAAGGCATTTGGATGACCCATCACCAAGTCCCCATCATTCATCTTTGGGTTGCACAAGTTATTCCACAAGAACAATTTGTTTACCACAAACTTACAATAATACAATGCCCCCAACTTGTTTTATAATTTCTTCATTATAGCTTCTCCTAAAACATTTAGTAATGCTAAATCTAAGAGACACAATTGTATCTTGCTCTTTCCCTTCCAATTCAACTTGGTTTATTCTTCTTTCCACATCTCCATCAATGTAGTATCCAGATCTACAACAATCCACTAATCTTTGACTACCTAAAGATATCCATATTGAGTTTCCACTACTCAAAAATTTGCCCATTAAATTTCTCTATCTCTATTTGTGAACCAATCACCATTATTTTCTAACACAAAAATCACCAACCATAGCAACAAGATTTATGGGACCCAAAATAATGGAACCCTTTGCCATAAAGGTTTATGTCTCCCTGAAGCAAATAACCATTCTGATATCAAGTGCAAGTTTTAAATCTTATACAATAATGCAATACATAGAAATATTTTTAATAACCCAAAATAAAAACAATGGCAATTACATATTACATAAAGATTTACTTTTGAACCCCAATCTAAGAAAACCAACTAATTGTTTAGAGTCGCACCTCCAACTAATTGTGGTTGAACTATATTACAACCAATATTCCTTAACTGGAATAATAAAACCATGGCAAAACTATCATGTGTCACAAAACCACTAAAAGTGAGAAGTGTGTGCTAAAAATCACCAGAAAGTTATGTTCAAATAAATGGCCCCCCTAGGCCCCCTCAAAAAAAAAAATTGAGGCATGTGATTATCCCGCACCCTTGATGTACTTGCCACATATCGATCACTTGTGAGGCTAGTTTTGCAAATAATATAACACATACCCAATGGAAGCTTCCAACTTCACTGGTTGAAAGTGCAAGTTATAGATGCTAATGGATGAGGGAGGTTTGTAGAGAATACTTTAGGGGACAAATATAGTGTCTATTGATCCTTTGATTCCTCATAGAAATCCAGAAATTAACAAAGGAGACTTATGGCACGTTTGATCCTCTGTATTAGAGTGATATTGTTTCTTGAAAGTTGCTCCTAAAGTGTAGACTAGCCATACTTGCATGAGCAATGAAAAGATAGTGGTTTGTTAACTAATGATGATAATCAAACTTAGAGATCAACTATCTACTATAAGTATGAATATCAATGATGGGAGTTGGTGACCATTACACTACAATGTTTGCCATGGAAAGCTTTTGCATGAGGTATATATGCTAGAAAACAGTTACTAGTTGTTGAGAAGCTTTAGGATGCATTCATCTAGGAAGAAACAAGGCATGAAATGGTGGAAAGAAAAATTGATGAAGTTCAAGACCTACAAATGGTGTAGAAACACTAAAAGAAAAGAGAATCTAAGAAGGGTAAGGATGAAAAGACTTGTTCTTCTGACCATGGTAACTAAAATCTAAGCCATATGACATGCTTCAATTATATGAAGAAGAGACATTATGAAAATTGGTGCCCATATAAGAAGAAATGAAGAAATGGAAGGGAAAGAAATATCAGATTTAGCTTGCAATGAGTGCAAAATTTATTCCTAGAGTCCAGTGGATGAATGAGCATCCACAATTAAAAAAAGAAAACATTATGAATGGTTTCTTTCTTGTGAAACAACACCATCTGTCATGTTGGTTGGTATGTGGAGATGAGAGCAATTTGACATGACCTTCAATAGGGAGATGACATGACCTTCAAAGTTAAAACTCACTTATGGACTTGTCTGATGACAGTAAATGATAAAACCTGATACTTTTGATACAGTAAGATGGGAGTCTCTAATTCACAATTAAATTTTTGTGTTAGACATTAATGAAAAAAACCAGATATGTGATAACAGGTGATATAATACAGATCAGACTACTAACTTTGATACCATCGATCATCAATTTATTAATTTCCAATTAGGCATAAAACTTATTTTATATATATTTGCATTCTTCACTATAAATTAATGTACATTATTCTTACTCAAATTATTAGAAATAATATAAACGCAAATCATTGAAAAGAATATAAACATCCCGATAGGAACCATTTTACCACAAATGAATTTAATTCCAACATCCTATCTTCAGATTTGGTATATACTTTACTGAAAGAGAGTAATAAAACATAAACAAAGAAGTCCAAAACACGAGTTCAGAAGACTGTAAATGCTATAAATAAGCTGCAACACAAACGACTAGTGTGCCTGCTTGTTATGTACGTATAATAAGCCTGGAATGAGCTGAATCTGAAATTCCCTGATGCCTCTAACAACCCAACGTCTGATTCCAAGGGAGACAATTCGAAATGGAACACTGGGTTTTACATTACGGTCCATTTTCCTGCTAGTGTCCATTTTCCATTTTAGTCGTCAGGAAAGTTCAGCTTCGCTTTCTTTCCTCTGATCTTTTTAGCCTCTGCATCATACGCCTTGGCGGCTTCCTCTGCCGTATTAAACGTTCCAAGCCAAACCGTAATGCCCTTTCTTGGATCTCGAATCTGTGCAGCCCATTTTCCCCATCGACGCTGCGTGATACCTCTGTACAAAGTTTTCCTCTTCCTCCCGCTGCTTTTGGCCGAGGAATTTTCGTCATTTTCAGCACTTAGCAGAGGAGAGTCATGCTTTGGTGAATATAAAGGTTTCACTTTGCTGTTTATATTCCGACCAAATAAAAAAACAGGCTGTTCGAAATCCTTGAGAGGAATAGCCTCATTTTCACCACCTTCAAAACCCAACCAGAGTCAAAATAACATAAAAAAGAAAACCCTGCAAAGCAATAGCAATTTCTAAAATGTAGAGAGTTCGTTAATAGGCTCACCTGAAGAAAATTCATGGTTGAAGTGGAAAATATTGTTGCTGGGCTTGAAAGATTCCGACGACGTATTGAAATCCCTGGGAGTTACACGCAGAGACCCGTTGAGGGAAATGAGATTCGCTTCAGGTCCACACATCTTTTTGTTTTAAAAACAAAAGGTGATGCAAAGCAAAACAAGGACCTGATCAAGAAAATACTGATTAGTCACAATGAAAACAGAAGTTGAACCTATAGCAACCACCTCATCAAGAAAATATTGATTAGTCACAATGAAATAATTGCTCAATACTAAAAACAGAACCTGAATCTGTCGCGACCACCTGATCAAGAAAATACTGAATCTGTCGCTACCACCTGATTAGTCACAATGAAATATTGGCTCTGCTTCTTCTAAAGCTAAGCTTATATAAGGAGGAAGAGGACCAAGACCGACATATTTCATAATTAAATGGTTTATTATTTATTTATATTTATTAATTACAAAACCACGACACTAAATGAAACAGGTATTCCATTGCTCCCAACCACGACATACTATAATTGATATTCTATATCTCTACAAATAAATATTAAAATATTATAAAATAAAATATTATATTTTTATATGAATTATGGTTTCTCGGAGTGGTATTGGTCCTTGGTATCGTAACAAAATTTAAATCATAAAATATTTTAATTTTAAATGAATTATGGTTTTCGTGCAAGTGGTATTGATAAGCTACTGTATTGTACCATGGTATTGTAACAAACCCTAACTTATAAAATATTATAATTTTATATGAATTATGGTTTCTGCGGAGTGGTATTGGTCCTTGGTATTGTAACAAACTTTAAATCATAAAATATTTTAATTTTAAATGAATTATGGTTTTTGTGCAAGTGGTATTGATAAGCTATTGTATTGGATCATAGTATTGTATTGGTCCATGGTATTGTAACAAACCCTAAGTTATAAAATATTTTAATTTTAAGTGAATTATGGTTTTAGTGCAAGTGGTATTGACAAGCTACTGTATTGGACCATAGTATTTTAACAAACCCTAAATTAATATAATAGCGAGTTGTCTATAATGGGACTTTTTGAAAGCCTTTCAGGTGGCTTTTCCGGTCAAAATACGGCAGCAATTTATTGGAATCCCAAGTTTGATATAGTTAGTTTCTGCACAATCAAACAGTCCGAGGGGTTTTTCATGGTGCTAGTTAAAAAACCATTTTAACTTTAGTAAATCAATATTTAACCTCAATTTCTTCTGCCGTCGGCGGAATAGACAACTCCATATAATACTTGGTAAAACAAAATTTAGACTTTTTATTTTTTAATATAATTTTTATATCTGAAATTCAATTT
Organism: Pinus taeda; assembly: GCA_000404065.3. NCBI lineage: Eukaryota > Viridiplantae > Streptophyta > Pinopsida > Pinales > Pinaceae > Pinus > Pinus taeda. The sequence goes on from APFE030780821.1 coordinate 4,801, forward strand.
AAAACCACATAAAAATAGTCATCAAGCAATTAGAAATGGAATACTGTGACCTTTTGGAGTTTTGGGAGGATTTATGACGGAAATCCAGCAACGAAAATTATTGTCATATCTTGATTTGTGTTGTTTAAACGTGTTTTTGACTACATATATCGATTCAACACCCTCATAAACCCACCAAACACATCAATTAGGAAGAGTTCACATGTCAAACTTGTAATTTCAATGAATCCCTACTACATTCTAAATAAACTAGATCTAAAAACTTTCCAAAAAGTAGCACTTAAAAAATACTTGATGAGGGAAAAATAATTTAACCTTTAAAAAAATAATAATTAATTTTTGATTTTCAAAATATTCAATTTAATATTTTTTTTTTTCAAAACTTTAATAAACTCCATAGAATATATTTAAATATTTTAAAACTAATTGAAAATCAAGGTTTCTTGGCCAAAATTAAAAATTGTAATGTTTGCCACCTATAATAAGACTTTGCTACTCTAAATTGTACCTTTAATTAAAATAAACTCACTAGGTTCTATCCCATGGATTTGACAAATGAACATTGGACTAATTGTTTCAAGCCTCAATGCCTCACTTCAAGTTATGAGGAGATATCCACACAATAAAACAAATCCATGGAAAAGTGACATCCATCTTGGTAACAAGCCATTTTGTCTATGTAACTCTAAGATAAACAAACTGTATTACCATTTTTACCCTTAGGAGAAAGAAATTGATCTAAATGCATCAAATATTAATAAAATATGAAACAAGAGAAATAACTTTTCATGAAATGAACTAGAACTGTTTCAAATTTCTTGCACATTCCTAAAGTTCTAAGTTTATAGCATCAATTATTTTGTCATTATAGCTCTTGGTGTGATGAGTTCAACCTTTGTGTTAAAACGCCTTGTACTTTTAAAGGGAAAATTTTAATCAATAATGTAAATAGCGTAGTGTATGAATTAATAACTAATTTTCGCACAAGTTTAAGCAACAGTTGCCTATGATCATGGAAGAAACTCAAGCTACTTAAAGGAGGATGCTAGCCATAAACAGAAGAAAAAAATGTGATCACTTGTAAAAGTGAATCATAATCTCACTCCATGCTCTACACTCACTATAAATAATTTGATGAGAGAAATTTTCCATGGAGAATGATGGAATTCAAGAACTCTAATAGCTCATTACTATTCTAAATAAATATTGCATGCTAAAAGGGAGGAAGCAAAAATGATCCCAAGCCCTAATCTCTATGTTTAACTTGGCTATTTTGTTTCCTATAATTCGTCATTTAGTTTTCTCATGATGTTTAAGCTCGTTGGGAAATTTAAAATTGCAGATAAAGTATTGTGACACTCATTAAACTTAGCCTTGCCCACTCCAAGACTAATTCCATGCATGGTATTCACATATTAGTGAAAAACATCCTATATTTTACACTTCCTATAGTGCTAGTAATTTAAGTCAACATAAAGGGAAAATTTTGAACCTTAGCATCAAGATTGATAAAGGGCCCAATATGCTATATTTCACTTAAATGTTCAACAAAATTAAAAGCATGTTAGCCTGGAACAAGATAATGGGGTTTAATGTTTTCAAAAGAAATGTAAAACTATTTTCATGCATGTAAATAGGGAAACCTTGAGCCATGAAAGTGAGGCAATAATATGTTGAAAACTAAAGTTTACCATAGATGTATATAAAATGTTTCAAATGAGTTCCTTCAAATAGTGATAGAAATTCAATCAACACAACAAGGGGAATAAACTATCTCAAAATCCAATATGTCATTATTATTCTCAATAAATATTGCATCTTAAGAAGGAGGAAACAAACATTGTCCCAAACCCTAACTCTATGCCTAACTTGGGCATTTTGTTTCCTAGAATTCCTCATTTAGTTTTCTCGGGATGTTTAAGGTCAATGGGAAATTTAAGATTGTAGATAAAGTATTGTGACACTCATTAAACTTAGCCTTACCCCGACCCAAGACTAATGCCATGTATAATATTCATGTATTAGCGAACAACATCCCATCTATTAGGCCGCCTAGAGTGTGAGTAATTTAGGTCAACATAAAGGGAAAAATTTGAGACTTAACCTCAAGATTGGCAAAGGGCCCAATATGCTATAGTTCACTTAAATGTTAAACAAAATTAAAAGCATGTCAACTTGGAACAAGATAGTTGGGTTTAATGTGTTCAGAAGAAATGTGAAAATATTTTCACACATATAAACACGGTAACCTTGAGCCAAGAAAGAAATGAGAAGAAACCTAAAAAACCATGTCCACCTCTAAATCCTAATTCAAGGTGATCCCTATAATGGCGCCACACTTTTTTAAAAAATAGAGTCATTTCTAGGTTTTAGAATTTTTATCATGCTTACATTTAAAGATAAATGCATGGAGTGATAAGGAAAATTGATAAACGGAGTGGGGGTTGAAGTTATTCATGGTATCAGAGCTTTTGGCTGAAAAGTGTAGTTTGGGACAACAAAGTGAAAATCACAGCAAGCTTATTTTTACACAGAAAATAGAAACCTTTGCCACATATTTGAAAAATTCAGTTTGGTAGGACAATGAAACATGTCTTTTGGTTTGAGAGTTGAAGATAGGTTGGATGGTCAGAACAACTACAGTGCATAGAAGGAAAGAATCTAGAGCATCTTTGAGGAAAGACAGCCTTGACAAGTCTTTACCAAAGCTCAACTGAAAATAGAAAAATGGTCCTAAAGGAGAAACTGAAGGCCATTAAAATGGCTAAGACTAACAGTGCTGCAACATACCTCACAAAGATCACTTTAGTGAGAGATGAGTCGACAGCCGTAAGTGAGATCATTTCACCCACTGAGTTGGTGAGGATTGCTTTGAATGGTCTTCCCAAGACTTGGGAGAATTTTGTGGATGGAATTGTTGCACAGGAAAGCCTTCCGAGATGGGAGAGGTTGTGGAATTATTGCATTTAGAGTGAGATCATAAAGAACCATCTTGGGGCAACCAAAGAGGTGAAGGAGGATGACAATGTGGCATTGTTAGCAAGAAGCAAGAAGGGAAAAGTAAAGAAGCAAAATTCCTGTAGTGGAGGCAAAGGAAAAGGTAAAGGAAAGCATGAGAACAAGGAGAAGGACTATTCGAAAGTCAAATGTTGGAATTGTCAAAACTTGGGACACTAAGGGAAAATTTTAACAACCACCCTAAATTTATATGTATAATAAATGGGTGAATACCCATGATACATAGGAAAAATGGGAGGCAATTTTATCAATAATATAATATTTATATATAATTTTTTTGGCAAATCTCTCACCAAATTATATTATCTTGTAGGTGTTGATCTTAACCACCAGTTATATCAAGGTAGGAGAGATTAATATTTTCTTTACCACTTTTGTCAAGCTATCAAACTTCTTTCTTATTCCATAGACTCCAATTACTAGATAAAAAAAAAAAACATCAAGTTTGTTTACCCCAACACATCAACACGTAGCAAGCCCCAACTATATAATATAGGAAAGTAGTAGGTATCGCAAAGGCCTAAAGGGGATCTAATGGAAAGGGGTGACCGTTGTCCATAAGCCTTCCAATCAATAAATAAATATATAAATGTAGATTTCCTATTATTTTAATTGGAAATATTCGATTATATAATAAAATTTAATTACGTCTCTCCCAATCTAAATTTCTTATTAGCATAACTCACTACCTTCATACCTCTTACATTTTTTAACAACATTGTAACATGTTGATTAATTTCCTTTTTGATGCACAATGTGTGCCTTTTAGGACAATATGGTGTAGTGGCCCAACCCCTACAAATCATTACGACAAACTATGAATAACAAAGAAGATGAAAGGTTGTACAAACCAACATATTTTTCAAACAACTAATCCAATATTAGTACCTTAACTATTTTATGAAGATATCATATTGAGAACGTTTGAAAAATGGTGGGGAATCTAGCGAGCGACTATCTCTCTTCTCTCGGTGTGATGAGGAAAGAGTGATAAGATTTCATTGCTTTGAATTTTTTTTTGCTAAATCAGAAAAACCAATATTAATGGAGATATTGATAGTTTTTATTAAATTTTGTGAAGTGACTAAAGGTAGCTTTAACCATTCGCCGTAAGATTCTTTTACAATATACTTTCCTAAGTCTATTTAATATCTTCATTATCATAAAAATGAACCTATGTCCATCTTAACTCCACATCTAACACTCTTAGAGGGATGAAATCTATTTATCCCTCTCACGGTTTGGTAGACCAGAAATTAAGATGGATCTAACGTGATAGAATTCCCCCTTTAAATAGTCTATGCACACATGAATACCATGGGTCAATACCATGGGTTATCATAAACCTCAAGCTTAAAAATTACTATTAGTAATTTATAAAAATTAATAAAATTAATAATTGATTTTTATTTTATTTTTCTATTTTAACCAAGATAAAATGTTTAAGTGACATTAAATTACAAGATCCATTGTTACTCTTGATCTACCAAGCCGAGAGAGGGATCATATCAAGATATTTGATCCCTCTCGGGGCTTAGTAGATCGAGAGTAAAGATAGATCTATCATGGTCTAATTCCCTCATTTAAATACGCTACATTTCATGTGAATACCATGGGTCAATACGATGTGCAATCTTTATTTTTATTAATACTAATATTAGGGTTAATAATGTTTTTTTCATGGTACTAATAATAATTTGGCCCATAGGCTTCACCTAAATATAAGGTGACTTATGGAGTAAATATAAAAAAATGTTTTACTTATTTACCATACCTCTCGTTTATTCATATTTTTATTAATTTACCATACCTCTTTTATAAATATAGCATTTGGCCCATAGGATTCACTTAAATAAAACCTCTTTTTTGAGCCTTCTTAAATAGAAAGAGAGTTATGGACTAAATATAAAATGAGGTTTTATTTATTTACCATAACTCTAGTTTATTTATATTTTTATTTATTTCCCATACCATTGGACTAAGTATAAAAAGAGGTTTTATTTATTTACCATACCTCCACTTTATTTATATTTTTATTTATTTACACCCACGCCTTTGTGTGTCCTTAAATATAAGGTGACTTATGGAGTAAATATAAAAAAAATTGTTTTATTTATTTACCATACCTCTAGTTTATTTATATTTTTATTAATTTAACGTACCTCTTTAATAAATATGGTATCTCGCCCATAGAATTCACTTCAGTATAACTTCTTTTTTGAGCCTTCTTAAATAAAAACACGGTTATGGACTAAATATAAAAAGATGTTTTGTTCATTTACCATACCTCTAGTTTATTTATATTTTTATTTATTTACCATACCTTTGAAGTATAAAAATATGTTTTATTTATTTACAATAGCTCCACTTTTATTTATATTTTTATTTATTGGGATGACCAAGCCCTCTCTCTCAGCCAACCAAGAAGACAATTTATATAACATAGCTCAGAGACCAAATTCTACAATTTTTACATGTGAAAGACTTGGGTCCACTAGGCATAACTCATTCCAAGGATTACCCTCATATTCCTTCACACGGTCATCAAGAGGCATGGTGTTGCGGGGCTGGTTCTGGAGGATTTCGTCAATGAGGTTATCTTCATCATGTTGCCGCCATCCTATGACAACATCTAAGGTACAAATTGGATGGGATGTAGTATGATACCCTTCATATTCCTCCTCTTCCAACCATAGGGGCAAGTCATGCTCAATCGATGGTTGAGTAGGAGGGTACAATACCAATCGTTTGGACAAATTCCTATTGTTAATGGTCATGTTCCTAGCCGTAAAACTTATGTAAGCATCATCATTGGCTAGCCATGGTCTTCCAAAGATGAGAGGGTAGCCATTGAATTTGGTCTTGTGCTAGAGCACTATTGAGAAATGGCAATAGCAACTTAAAATTACTTAATTACGTTTATTAAACTCACTTAACTTACAAAATTCGAGTTGGAAGTCTTTTTGTCGTCATGTGTATGTTCTCCCTACTTTCTAGGAGTCTAGTGTGAGTTAATTGTGAGTTGTAAAATAGAAGACTCAATTTCATGAATCAGTTCAGTTAAATTAGTTCTAAAAATGATTTAGAGGACTAATAGTGTGTTAACAGTGAGTGATGATACTGATGAACTCCACTAGTGATAGTCTAGTTCACTAAATATTTACTCATCAAAAACGCATGCATGTCAATCATGAGAAAGACCCATTTGAGACTAGAGTGCGAGGACAGTGTATTATTTGTTTCAGATTTTTCTAACTTGCAATGATAGTGCATGCATTAAGGAACTGATCCTTGAGGGATTGCGCAGTTTTTAGAGGCTTTATTTCCATTTAAATACAAGTTATCATTCATAGGAATTACTCATTGGAATAGAGACTTGGAGAGCTTGTGAAGAGGTTAAGATTTGGCCTTGAGCTTGCTTATGAGTTGGAGATTTAATTTGCGTGGTGCTAGGATTTTTATAGGGAGAAACAAAATTTTAATTTCATCTTGATTTTCTGGATTGATACAAAATAGATAGTGGGGTTTTTAATTACGGCTTTCCGTGATATTTATTGTTTTATGTGCCATTGATGTTCTTCCTCTTGTCAATTATTGTTTGCTCGATCTCTACTTTCTTCTGTTGTAAAGAGTAGAACTAGATTATTGTCTCTTACATTAGAAAATTGCATTAGCTTGTGAATCTACATAGTACATTCTACATGATATCAAAGGAAGGTTTTTTTTTGGGCTCGGAGTTTGCAGAGAATATCTGAGAATTTATGTGCAAAAATTTCAAAAACAAATTGAATATTTGGAATCCTTGGGAGAATATACCCAAATTCAAAAAAATAATTGGCGAAATTGGAGTTCAGATAAGGGAGATATCGTTGACTTAAAATCAACTCTCTAGAGGAGGTTTCGAAGTTTTGAGTTTCTGGCTTACAAGTGAAAGTCGAATTTGCATACATACTTTAGGATTGACAGATGGCATTCTATGGGTTGAGGCTTGAGTATGCCTTGGAAGGAATCTCAAATTTCATAGCCTAGAGGGACATGATGAAGGATGTACTAGAGGACAATGGCTTGAAGGAATTTGTTGAACAAGAAATTCCTAAGCCAACAGTTGTTGATGCACAAAACTAGGTCGAGTGGAAGAAGTCTCTCGCAAAGGCAAGGTGCATAATCCTTGAGGGAGGTTGAGATCATATTATCTTAAGACTCCATGGAAAGGAAACCCTACATGCTATGTGGAAAACATTGACGAATTTGTATCAGAATAACAGTGATTAAAGGAATTTGGCACTAAAGGATAAACTTCATAAAATCAAGATGGACTCACGGTTGCTAAGGAGGATATGTTGAGCCCTGCTCTTCTTGGAATTCGAAAGAGTTGGCATAGTTATCAAGAATTTGTCAATTGGTCGAGAGAAGCTACCAGATTGGGAACGATTATGGTCAGATTTGATGCAAGATGAGATCAGGAGGAACACCAAGGATGGCTCTTCATCAAAGACTTGCATCATGGGGCTTTCAAGATATTGTATAAAATCTCTACATGGAAGGGTTGTACTTTGCGAAAATACACCAAGTCTTCCTTTGGAGACACAGACAGTTGAGAAAATTCTATTCTAGAGAGAGTCCATTCAGATGTGTGTGGACAATTCTCGACAGCATCCACAGCCAAATACATTTGTTGATTACTATTCTCATAAATGTTGGTTATTTTTTACGGAGAAAAAGGATCAAACTTTCACAAATTTTTGTGAGTTTAGAGCATTGGTAGAGAAAGAGTCTGGCAAGAAGGTTAAAGCTCTACGGAGTGATAATGGTTGTGAGCATGTCTCTAATGAGTATAAGAACTTCTATGCAGTGGAAGGTATTAAATGAGAATTGACGAAACCTCACAATCCTCATCAAAATGGGGTTGCCAAGAGGAAATACAATAGCATAGTAGGGGAAGCAAGGGAGATGTTACACGATCAGGGCCTATCACTATACATGTGGATTGAGGTATGCAACATAGTGGTTTATGGTCAGAATTGTACCCCACATCAGATACTTGGGATGAAGACAATAGAGGAGGCTTATTTTGGTAAGAGGCCAGATGTTGGTCACTTCAAGATTTTTGGGTCATCAATTTATTGTCACGTCACCAAAGATGCATGGAAGAAGCTTGAGCCAACAACATAGTTGGGGATATTTGTGGGGTACAGTAATACACCCAACAACCATCAAGTGTACATGTCGACCAGTCGGATGACAGTGGTTCGCAGGGAAATCGGGTTCGATGAGGAGAAGACCATGCAAGTATCTGTTGAGAGGGAGCTTGTGATACATGCAGATGAGGAGCTTTTATATCCTAAGGTTGAGGGGCCTCAGATTGATGTGATGTAGCCACATGTAGAGGTTCAAAGAGTGGAGACAAACACTCACGTAGTGTCTTCTAGAGAAGGAAGAAAGCACACTAGAGAGGCTCACAGATTGTTGGATGATGCATGGGAGAATGTGAGAGTGACCTCTTCTCAGCGCAGACAGAGGGGGTCACCAAAGATGTACAATGGATACATGGCACGTATGGGTGCATGTTTTGTGATAGATCCATCTTCCTTTCAGGAAGTAGTGCAACAACCAGCTTAGGTTGATGTGATGGTGGAGGTGTATGACTCCATAGTTTGAAACAATGTTTGGGATGTGGTCCCCAGACAGAAGGACAAGTCAGTTGTGAGCTCTTGTTGGCTTTACAAGGCAAAGGAAGTTGTAGCTGGTAGTGTGGAGAAGCGTAAGGCCATATTTCTCGCCCGTGGCTTTTCACAGGTAGAGGGGATTGACTATGATGAGACCTTTTCTCCTGTTACGAGGTAGTTGTGAATCAAATCTATTTTGAAACTATCAACATAGATGGGTTGGAAGATCCATCAAATGGATGTGAAGACTACCTTCCTCAATGGCATGATTAAGGAAGAGGTGTATATAGAGCAACCCAAATATTTTGAAACCTTGGGCCATGAGTCGCATGTGTGCCGACTGAAGAGAGCACTGTATGGGCTAAAGAAAGCACCTCTTTCTTGGTGCACCAGGATAGATAGCTACTTCATTGGGTTGGGGTTCACGAAGAGTGAAGCGGATGTGAACGTGTATCACATAGTGGTGGAAGGTAAGTTGTTGATCATTGTAATTTATGTAGATGATCTTATACTCACACGTGATGAGAAGCTCATCCAATATTACAAGGAGGGCCTATCAAGAGAGTTTGATATGAAGGACATAGGGCTCATGCATTACTTTCTTGGCATGGAGGTATGGTAGGGAGATGGGGATTTGTTTGTATGTGAAGGAAAGTATGCCAATAAGCTACTTAGGAGATTTCACATGGAGAGAAGTAAACCCATGGAGATTCCTCTAGATGGTAATTGGAGGAAGGAGGATGCTATTTTAGCGGAAGTAATGGATGCTACTATTTACACGTAGCTTGTGGGTTCACTCATGTACTTGGGGAGAACACAACCGAATATGTGTTACGAAGTTAACCAACTTAGTCACGCATGGTTAGGCCTACCAAGTTGTATTGGGATACCTCATAGGTACTACTCAGTTTGGATTATGGTAGAAACCAAAAGAGAAAGTGAAGTTTCAAGGATTTACTTATGAGAAAGACCCAATTGAGACTAGAGTTCAGGGACATTGTACTATTTGTTTTAGATTTTTCTAAGTTGCACTCATAGTGCATGCATTCAGGAACTGATCCTTGAGGGATTGGGAAATTTTTAGAGGCTTTATTTTCGTTTAAATATAAGCTATCCTTCATAGCAATTACACATTGGAATAGAGACGTGGAGAGCCTGTGAAGAGGCTAAGATCTCTCCTTGAGCTTTCTTACGAGTTGGAGATTGAATTTGTTGGGTGATAGGATTGTTCTAGAGAGAACAAGCATTGTAATTTCATCTTGATTTTTGAAATATATAGTGGGCTTTTGAGTTGTGGATTTCCCAGAATATTTATTGTGTTAAGCGCCTTTGATTATCTTCCTCTATTTATTATTGTTACCTCGATGTTGATGGGCTTCCATTGTAAACAGTAGAAGTAGATTCTTGTCTCTTGCTTTAGAAAATTGCATTAGCTTTTGGATCTACAATATTTTCTACAAGAACTAGGAAATCAACAGAATACTTCCAACAATGAGTATAGACCATTACATCCTTAAGAACTACCTCAGGAGCCATTGTGGAATTGTTTGCAAGTTGTAGAACTACTGTGGTCTTTCTCAGAGATCCTTTGAGGTCTGGTTTTAGCATGGTTTCCTTATTCATCAGATTGATGGCAACCACAAGATCAATCAAGGTGTGGGGAACAATGATTTCATCAATGTGCACATCTACCATAGGACTTCCACGGTCTAGATACTTTTGGCAATTCACTCTCCCCAACATTAGATCAGACAAATGACCAATGACATTGATGGTAGGGGTGTCCTTCTTTCTCCCACCATGATGTTTGAAGCATTTCTCTTTTATAAGATTATTGTAGATGGGAAAATCCTTGATAGCTTGGAGGAGTGGGATTTTAACACACAAGTTTTTCAATTCTCCTAGAATTTTAGTCTCTTATGGGGTGTGCTGGTTAGGATGGATCAATATTTCAGAAAAAGGAGGTGGATTAGCTTTAGGAACACTCTCTTCTGTTTCTTCTTCAAAGTCCTCAGGTGGAGATGGAGGTTGGTTATCTCCTAGCACTCTTCTAGACCTCGAGTTAATTTCTTGAATCTCCATATCATATGTAGAGTAGGATGTCTCTCCTCTATAGACCTGTTATGCCCTATTGTTGTTTGGGTTCAAATTTGGTTAAGTAGACATGTGAGGTTTCTTAGGTGGAACAAGATGAATGAGTTGTTGTTGAGATGGAGATGGAGGTAGTAAAGTATGAGGTTGGTTGAATTCAGGCCTCCAACCTTGTGATGGGGTATTACCCTGAGGATGTGTAGAAACATATGGCTGAAATGGCTGATTGGCAAGTTGGGGAGGATACTGAGGTGCATAAGAAGAAGGATAAGGTGTGGACCATGAAGGATGAGTAGGAGACCATGAAGGTTTGGACGTGACAATTTTTCCGACAATGAAACTAAATCCTGCTTGCAATACAATTGTTCTTTTCAGCGAGCCTCCCAATCTAAGACATGAAAAATAATAGATTGTAACATGGCAACCCTTGACATGGATTATTAGTTAAAATATTCTAATCTACTAAGAAATATATAATCCAAAGATTAAATGCAATGAGGGGTAGTAGGTTCCCCTAAAAAGATATAATATGAATCTGCCACGCAAGTGGCATTAAAATCCCCTTTAGAAATGGGTTGTTGGTACAAATGGAACCAATACCCATTCACTAGCAATGGTGTTGTAGAGTCATCAATTGTGAGGAGCCTTACTATACCATTTGGAAAAACAATATCTATCTCAGAAGGTCCCAACCACCTTGTTCGCAGTTTTCCTTGAAAATTTTCAAACCGAGAATCATACAATAAAGCCCAATTACCTTTTCGGAACTGCTTATGCTTAATAGTTTTATCATGCCACCTGGTTTGTTGTTGTTGGATCATAGTTGTTTGATGGATGTCATCCAACCTCTTTTCATCTAATTCCTGAAGCTGCTGCAACCTAGCTGTTTGTGCATTAGACAAGTCAATATTAATAGCTAAAGCAATTCTTAAGGTTTTAATTTCAAATCCCACTGGAAAAAAAACACTTTTTCCATAAAATAATTCATAAGGTGAAAAACTTGTGGTGTTCCTCTAGGTAGTTTTGTAAGCCCATAATGCTTCAGGAAGCCTTTTAAACCAATCCTTTCTATTCTCTTTTACTGTTTTTGTTGAAATGGCTTCTATGACTTTATTTGTAATTTCCACTTGACCATTGGCTTGGGGATGGTAGGGTGTAGTCATTTTATGATTAATATAATATTTCTGAAGTGTATCTTTAAAACCATGAGAACTGAAAGGGGTCCTCCATCTCTGACTAGCCCTCTAGGCACTCCAAACCTAACAAAGATTTCTTCAAATAGAAAGGTTAAAATAGATTCCTCATTAGCTCTAATAAGTGCCTTAGCTTCCACCCATTTAGTCATATAATCTGTACAAACCAATATATAAACTTTTTGATTGGATGGGGGATTAATGGGTCCTATAAATTCGAGAGCCCATCTTTCAAAAGGTTCAAGTATTACCTGAGGGTTCAAAGTCATTTCGTCTCTATGATTAGGTTGACCCATTCTCTGACAGCTAGCATAGGCCCTAACATATTTCTTTGCATCCTTGAAAAGTGAGGGCCAATAGTAACCCATTCTGAGAACTTTATGTGATGTTCTCTTATCAGCAAAATGTCCTCCACAAGGCCCATCATGATAAGCCTTCAATATGACATAAACCTCATCTTCTCTAATGCATCTCTGAATTTCTTGATCAAGTCTTGGACCCTATATTAGGTTGGGCGAACCTACCTATGGATTTTCGGTCCATAGTTTTGGATGCGATGGTTTTCGGTCCATGGTATTGGATGCTTCGGCATGTATAAATATGTATTGTAACATTGAAAGGAAAATAATGAAAAATCAAGCTGGTAGTCTCGGTTTTGAGCTCCAGTGGGAAATCTCTGTGTATATGTGTTTTATGTGTTATGCTCTCGCATTTTTATTTTTCCTGTGATTTAGAATTCGTATGCAGGTAATTTCTGTACGCGGTTAAAACCTACATTTGGTATCAGAGTTGTTTTGGCTTCAAGGGGACGCCTTTGTTGCTGAGGGGTTTCGCTCGGGCCTGTGGTAGACCCTGTTCAGTGGGAGATCTGCGAGATCGATTCTGTGGTGAAAGAAGATGGCGAGCAGCGGAAAGATAGAGATTGAGAAGTTCAATGGTCAGAGTTTTGAGTTGTGGAAACTCAAGATAGAGGATCTGTTGGTGGATAAAGATCAGTGGATCGCAGTAGATCCGGGTACTAAACCAA
>APFE030780825.1:0-18947 GCA_000404065.3 Pinus taeda
CTGCAACAAGCTGGTCTCTAATGTCCTGGAGATGTTGAAGATAGAGGTGCACCCCTTCTCCTTTCTGCATCAAATTCTGCTGCAACTTCTGCTCTAAATACATCTTTCGTTGTTCGAAAGAGCCTTCATATAGAGACGACAAGGCTTCCCACATCTCCCAGGTTGTATCCTTGCTCTGCAAGTGTGAGACAACCTGATCTCGAACTCCATCGAGAATGAGCCTCTTTGCCTTCCCCTGCTTGGCCTTGTACTTCTTCCTTTGATCTCTATCAGTAGGAACAACCACAATACTCTTGACATAGGCCTTGAGATCGTATTCTTCCAGAACATCTAAGATTTTGGTCTTCCATATGACATAGTTGGAAACACCTTCCAACCTGTCCTGATCTCTGAGCCCATGTGATGCCATCTCACCCAACTATCGAGCTGACTCCTCTTGTCACTGCTTAGCACTGCTCAGTTGCTTAGCAAGTGAGAAATTTGAACTTTCTGGCATAAAGTTCTTTGAGGAGAAAATTCCCCTTCTACGTGTCTTCGTTCTTTTCCAACGGATTTCTGCCGCGACAAAAATTGTGCCCTTCAAGCACCGCATTGAGGCTTTGTGTCACTCCTTCTGTCTGTGTAAACTCACGAACTGGAAATCGTACCTCTCTGTCGTCTCATTCAGAGAGAGATTTCCTTAGATATGCTTCTCGACAAGCATTGCGCAATCCCTTCAAGGGGATTCGAATTGCTGCCAAGTGTAGCTTTCGGCCTCACTGCTCAGCACTGGATTTGCTCTTCCTGTTTGAAAATCAATGCTCTGATACCATGTGAAAATTCCTAGACTCTAGGAACCACGACTGCAACAAATTTGAATCTACCTCACCTAATTGATTTTAATTACATTATCAAGTTATTCTTTTGAATACTGAAGCAAATTACTTCTGCAATGTACACTTAATTAAATATTTGATATCATGAAATAGAAAACAGAGTAAAGAACAAGATGCATAGGACACACTTATTTTTGGATACAATAGTCATTGGAAAAACCCAATGCAGGAAAATCGGTGCAACAACTTTGAGGGTTTATTTTTTATGTAGGTGAAATATCTGAATACAAATCTAGGATGGTCATCTAACAATCCTTTACAGAGAAAATACTGGCGGAAAATCTGAGTGAGTTTTTACCTCACTTCACTTGGCAAAATTCCGGCTAATTTGGCACAAGGCTGGCTAACCCCGACTATTTCTACGGTGGCTTTGCGTTAGCCTTGCGTCACCTTCTCTTCCCTTTGCGTCAACTCTCCCGATTGTTCTGGTAGTTCCCAATAGTTCCAACAGTTCCCGACAGCTCCAGCAGTTCCTGACAGTTTCGGCTCTTCTGACAATTCTAGATTCTACGTGATAGACAACTTTTCCGCGTCAGTTTTCTCAGCTATTGCGTTGCCTCTGCGTCAGCTCTCTTAATTGTTCCAACAATTCTCGATAGTTCTCAACAGTTTCGGCTATTCCGGTTGTTCTGGATTCTTTGTGACAGGCAACTTTTTTGTGCCAGCTATCTTGGTTGTTGCGCTGTCTCTCTGCAAGCTCTCTCTGCCTCTCTATCAGTATTCTCCGGAAAATCCTTCTCTCGGATTCTCACTGCCCCTCAGCTACAAGATCTCCCCAATCGATTTTCCTCTTGAGGACTGCTCACCTCAGAAAATTGATTTCCTCAATGTCTCTGTGTGTGTTTCCAAATGAACCCCAAGCCTCAATTTTATACTTTTCCTGTTGGAGTCTTCAACAACTGAGATTAAATCTCTCATCAACAGCTAAGATTAAAACATGACTTGATTCATCTTCTAGATCATTCTCACCCATATTTTGATTAATACCCATTAATATTTTAATTTCCCTAAGTTTAGACTTAGGAACTTGATTAAAATTGTTAATTATTTTAATAAAATACAGTCCGGGTGGAATTTCACCAAACGGTTTTTGGGTTCTTTAGAACTCATGTGCCTTAGCCTCTCCACCAATTTTCAAGGCTAGAGAACTTTCGATGCCACCAAAAACTAGCACTATCATGTCTAGCTTATAAGAAGCTTTTGATTCACTAGATAAATAGATGAAAGTACAAGATCAAAATATATGAAGGATTTTTTTATATTTTGACTTATGCATAAACTATGTAAAATAAAATCCTGCAAGAACAACTACTTTTAAAGATTAGACTTATAAAATTCAAATAATGATGAGAGCTCCTTGAAAACAATAGCAAGAATGGGTTGGTCTCTTGAAGACTTCCCTTCACGCTTGCTAGTTGATTCAACAATGATCCTCTATGAAACTTCCAATACACATTAGCTCATATGGATTAAATCAATAAACAATGTTGAGATAAATGTAGAAATTTATATGAAAACAACTAGAGGTAGTCTACACCTAGAACATATTCATAAACCAATTGTAAATGTAAGATAGTTATACATCTACAATTCTATAAAAGCATATGAGCAAATGAAATACAATTCAAAGGCACAAGTAGAGAGGATTATACCTTCAATGAACCAAGCACATGCTTCAATGGAATAACAATCATGAATCAACCCCAAAGTCTTTTTATTCAAATAAAGAACAAGAGTACATAGAAGCAAAGCTTCCCCAGGCATAATAGCTCGTTGCAAAAGATACAAAATAAGAACCCAAGGTTTAATTATATAGGAGAATGTGAGCAAATCCCAATGTAGCATCCATATGACAAATGGCTATGAAGGAAATCCCAAGAAGAGCAAGTCGAGTTACAAGTGTGGATGAAAGAGCACAAGTGTAGAGCCTCCACCAATTGAATTCCATATGTGGCATGAGCAATCCCCACTAAGAAATCAAATTCTCCAAGTGTGCAATGAGAGGGAGTTAACTCCCTATCCAACTAGCCATGAAGTACCACCTCAAACAATTATCCCAGTGTGCCCAACGAAGATCCTCATCATGAATTGCGTGGGCCTCCAAGTGCAACCCGAAATCTCCAAGTGAATATGCTAAGTGTAGAAGAAGTGGAGCTAAGGTGAGACAAACTTCCATGAATTTCTCCATCAAAATATTCCATCAAATATTCCTTTGTGTGCATTAAATCCTTCAAAAATTCGATTTTCCAAGTAAGCAACTTCATAATTAAGTGCAAGAAATTTGATTTCCTTGTGCGAGTGGTGCATTTATGATGTAAGGTGCTCAATCATCCTCCACATGTCCCTTGACTCAACTCTTTGACTTGGGATAATTTCCAAGTCATTTTCTCCTTTGGAACTTTTATTTTCCTCTATTTTAATTTATTTGTGGCTTAATTAATTGCTAGATTTCCCACTAAACTTAGGAAAAATGGGTTTTGAGGGCCTAGAACACATTTTTAACCCCTCAAAGTGTGTCATAGTTGAAGGTTGAGGGTGAGAGGTGCAATTTTTATTACTCATACCCCGTACGACTTCTCTAGACATCACTTATTACATTTTGGATACAAATTTTATTCCAATTTTTGCCTTGCCGAAAATTAAAAAAAAAATAAAAAATCACCCCCTAGACCTAACCAAATTTCACGAAACTTTACGAGTGATCTAGTATGGTAATAGACAATGACTCTAGACACTAAGACTTACTCAAGGCCTCACCATAAAGCCGTATGTCAGCTTTGGGGTTATGCTTGGAGGAAAAATCTCAATTAATTATTAAGTCCTCGTAAGGAGATGGTAAGATCCAAAGCTACTTAGGCCTGTTACATGACTCAAACGCATCATACTAGCATCACTTTACATCATCCCCATAGGGTTTGTGGAATCTGGGTACAATAGAAAATGATAAGAAGAAGAAGTAGAGTTGAAAATCTCTGGTAATATGATGATCTTTGATGGTACAAGCATCCTTTGGTACATCCTTGGGCATGGAGTCTTCAGATAGTCTTCAAGTGCCACTCTAGTGGTCAACAAGACCCTCATTTGTAACATCATATTAATTTTACTCATACATTTATATATATTGTTTATTTAACCTATAATGGATATCTTTATAATCCATAACTCATGGACCTTTATCTTGTCAGCCAGGTTTGGTCATCACAGTTGGATGGACCAAATCTCATGGAATGTGTTTGGTTATGAACTGATCAGGAGATTCATGGAAAATATCTAAATGATTTGTAGTGGTTTTCAACATATCTATAAAAATATGTAGAACCTTTTTTAATATTCCAAGGAAACTCTTGCATAAAATCCTTTGAGTACTACCCCATGATCCTTAATGCAGTAAATCATCGGTTGCTTGACCTCGAGGGGATCAAGAGTGTCGAACCTATGATATCCTCAACTTTGGGGGAGAGATAAGATGTCTCATGTCTGGCTCATGACCACTTTTGGTAACCCTTGGGGCTAAAATCTGCAAAACCTATTGAGAAGGGAGTGACTATTAAGTTTTAACATAATGAACATTGAAAAGAAATATGAGGAAGAAATTCTGCTATAAACATAGTTCATTGTCTCATAGACCCTTCATGGACATTTCCACTAATTGAAAAGAGTTACACTTCAATTATCTAAAGCTGAACTACATTTTGCTCATGTCTAAGGTCCAATAATGGAATGCCATGCAGCCCTTCTTTAAATTTCTTGAGCTTTTTTCAAAACTAACTGTAAGGGATGTACATAATACTATATGGTATATCTTATTATGCTTGCAAGTAATTACATGTGTTTATGGTGAATGGTAAATTTTTAAAATTATACACACACACCATCCCCAACTTGCCATACCCTGAAAATTTTGGGGTTCTGCTCTAGCTGTCTTGGAAACTTGTCCTGTTATCCTTACTGTTCCCCCATCTTGAAAATCAGTGTAACAGAGGCAAGAGCTAATTCTAGTCATATGCTGTAATTTTCTCGAGCTATTTTGGTTGGATATGGAGACCACTTCTTAGATTTGTGTACCTAGGGCTATGAGTATTTAGTTCTAACTTCTATGATGCTTAATTTGATGAGTTAATCTAGCCATAGAAGTCCTGAAGATTTGTCATTCCATATGCTTTAAGTACAAATATTTTAAATGGGTGTGTCAAGTCATCAAGGGCTATGCATCAGCATGGGTTATAATTATTTATTTCAGGATATTTTCTTTGTTTTTTGCAGTATGCTTTGTCAAATTGCTAGTACAAAATGAACTTCTTAGGAATCTTCTTTTTTCCTTTCTGTCCCTCTTCTGTTTGCCGTATGCATGAATATCGCTTTTGCATGTCTCTGACAAATTGTGTTGAAACTTTTATATCACACAACCTTATAGGTATCAGAATCTATTCTTATCTATATTTTGCACCTTTGTCAGACTAGACAAGTTACATTATGGAGCGCTGTAAGACGTTGTGCAATTACAGCTCTTTTGAGCATAGGTTGACACTTTCCAGGCTCTAGAGTAATTTTGTTTTCTATTTCCTCTTAGCAGAAATATATTGAGCACTTTCATTAATGTTTTTCCATGCTATTACTGCTTTATAGAAGAAGATGCATTCGTTTATTTTCCCATTTCTTGGAGCACTAATTGAAGGGATGGATATATCTTTGCTGATTGTTAATGTTATTTTGACTTTTGGCAGGGTCTACAATCTTGATTGACTCAATTATGTGGAAAAGGATCACATGGCCAGAAATGGAGGTTTTCTGGTTTAATTCTGTCTTGAACCGTAGCTCTGAATGGGGTGTATCCTGACATTCTTTCAAAAGCAAATGCACTTATGCAGATGAGCTGGAAATGCTTACTTTTGTCAGCAAATGATCAATGGATGAATCTAAGGCTTCAAGAGTTTGTCACTTATTCATATTTGTCTGAATATTGATTTAGTTCATTTTGTTTTGCATGCTGATCTTAACTTCTTGTGTGGCATTCCTGAATTCTAGGAAATACTACTCAATTATTTTGTGAAGGAGTCCTCAAGTGATTTCGATTTTTTATTCTAATAACCAATAACGTTTTACAACGTATGCTTGATGATTTAAATAGCAAATTGCTTATTGTAATCAAAAGAGAAGTTTGAAGAGATATGACAATTTTGATATATGATGTGGGAAACATCGACAAAATAGTGTTTCAGAGAAATTCATTGAAGAATTGCAGCCTTAGAAAGCCTCACACATATTGGTTATGGGAAAACTGTAGCATAAGAAGACAAAAAGTTAAATCGTGGGAAAGTGGAAGACATGATTGTAAATTTTTGGGAAAGTAGAGAAGACCTGTAAGAGATATTTATGGACTGCAGATGAGTTACTGTGGAAAAAACGATTGATGATTGCGGATTGATTGTGCAGACCCACAAAGCCCGAGTGAAGCAAAGTTTCAGGAATTTGTGAAGTGTGGATGTTGAAGAATTGGTTTGGACC
Organism: Pinus taeda; assembly: GCA_000404065.3. NCBI lineage: Eukaryota > Viridiplantae > Streptophyta > Pinopsida > Pinales > Pinaceae > Pinus > Pinus taeda. Next base: position 6,381 of record APFE030780825.1, read on the forward strand.
AGTGTTGATAATATTGGTATCAGAAAAATATCGGTGAGACTCCAGAAAACATCTTATTGGCAATATCAGCGAAAATATCGGCAAATATCAGCGAGCATAAAAAATGCATAATATATTCATTTTTTTTAGATTTTTAAACATATAAAGCAATAGCAACATGAAATAAACATATTGACACATAAATATGAAGAAAGCACTGATATATATGATGTTAAATAGAAATGATACATCAAAGGCGATACCAAATCCTGCTGATCCCTAATAATTGTCCAATCAAGGACTCAAATGTGGAGAACCAATACAAAATAACATCACAGATATAATAGTATCTCATCATCATGAGTTATATGTAGCAAAACAAATAAAACTAGCAGCTATCTATCTGAAATTAGTGCCCTCCCCTTTTTGCGGGAAAACATGATGGGTTGTTTGCCAGGCTTGCCCCTAGCAGTAGAAGGCCCTGGCCCTGCCCCTGCACTTAATGTCAAATAATGAGTGCTAGGTATGGAGCTATGCTCTCCTATATCTATAGCAGATGGTGTTAATGCTGATGCTCCCACAATCTCCTCCTCCTCCTCCTCCGCCTCCTGCTCCTCCTTGTGCTGCTCCTCCTCTGAGTCCTCCTCCTCTTGTTGCCCCTGTTCTAATGGATCATTTGGCCCTAACCATGAAGGTGACTCCTCCAAGATGGGCTCCTCAGACTCCATCCTCCACTGAGACAATACATCAATATTGTCTAAGGAAATGGCATATGGATCTATTGGTGCTTCTATTTGCTTCACTCGAAGTCGGATATTGTAATGCACGTACACTAAATCATTGAGGTGTGCGAACTCCAAGCTGTGAGAGTGTCAAAAAAACTAATGAGTTTTGAGTCTTGCCACTTGAGGGTCATAAATTAAAAATTTTAAATTACAATAAGTGTAATTGCTCAAATGAACGCTGGAGTTCAAAGTTATACATTTTGCGCTTTTTGCGTGTATTTTCTCAAATACACTCCAATTGCACTCACACCCTGAAGAGCTACATGTTTGACTCAGGATTCTTATGGCCAATTTCTGCAAATTTGGTGCCCTTGAATCATAGCTTTGCCACCAAATATCTACAACAAAATAAAGAAATAAAAAAGTCAAAAACTTAAAACATAATTAAACTTTCAAATAAAAAGTTACATAATTGAATTTTAAAAATCTAGAATTATAAGTAAGGAAATTCTAAATTGAAAATTCTAATTTCTAATGAGAGATGACTTGTCACTTACATGGCATGAAGAGGGTCCTTTCCCTAATAGCATCATCAAAGCCAAATAGGCAAACACAATCCCGATAAAATTGTATCTTGCGATTGATTTTGCTACGAAGCTTGGGATCAGGTAGCATCCTATGAATATAGAAATGGAGCCCTTCCATCACCTCGCCATCAAAATCAAAGCTGCATTTGTATGAAAATGCAGGGCTGAGGAAGAGTGTTGCTGCATGAATGGGTCGATGAAGCATCCCTGTCCACCAACTATCATTCACATCCCATAACATCATATGCCTATCAAGCCCAACAGAACCCTTGTCTGCATTATAAAAACGAATGGCCTCCTTGGCCCTATCCATGGCCTCATACAAATAAGCTATTGTAGGCTTCTCCCCATCTACCAATCTCAGAACCTTTACTATAGGTTCACTAAACTAAGCATGCTTCTTCTACTCCTTGCCAAAACATGTCAGAGTACACCATTTTTGCAATGGCTCTCCTGTCCTATATCCTGTTGTATCTACAATCATGCCACTCATCAGAAACGAACATTTGCTTCAACTTGAACTGGCATCGAAGCAAAGACTGAACAGTAATAAAGTTTGTGGCAAAACACGTGATTGTAGGATGCTGCAACTTCTTGTTTCTAGTCTATCTCCTCATGAGGCTAAGAACAAAAGCATGGTTATAAATAAACTTGGGGATGCTCCTAGCCATATCAACCACCTCCTTGATGAAGGAGAGTTTCCCCATATCCTTAAGCAGTAAATCGATATAATGTGCAGCACACAGAGTCTAGAACAATGTGCGATGCCTCTCCATAAACATCATGCTGGCAGACACATAATTATTTGCATTGTCAGCTATGACTTGCACTACATTCTGCACACCAATCTCCTGAATGAACCCATCTAACAACTCACACATCGTTGTTACATCTTTGATATGTGCTGATGCATCCACTGATTTAATAAACATGGGACCTTTAGGACAATGTACCAAGAAATCTAGAAGGATCCTACCCTTCCTATCTGTCCAACCATCAGACATCACTGTGTATCCAAAAACTTCCCACACTTTTTTCAACTCCGCCAATCTAGAGTTGATGTCCTGCTTTTATGCTTGAAGAATTAGCCCCCACAACTCCTCATATGTAGCACTTTTGTACCCTGGGCCCACAACAGCAATAGCATCACGCATTGGCTGCCAAAATGGATGGTTTTGGTGATGCTGAGAGATAAGTCGCTCTAGAAAAGACACCTCCCCATGACTCTATCTACTTCTTGCTTCTCATTTTTTTTTACAATTGATTTTATGGAAGATTGTGCTCCATGTCCTGTTCGTGGAACAAAAAATGATGACATTGCACTAGCAGATGTTGTGGAGTCCCTCCTAGTTATGTCAATCACATCACTCAAAGTATCATTAGTGGCTAGAGTTTCATGTGGGGGAGAGATTGCTTTAGAAGAAGATTCCACGAATTGATCCAATATAGGAATCCCCCTTTCAAGATGTGGAATCTAATTATCAAAATCTTGAAACGACTTTGCATGTCCAAATCTATCCAAGCGATCAAGCTTCCGCTCAACAACATTGTCAGTTGTGGAAGATTCAAGAAACGTCACATCTCTAGATACAACAAACTTCTTATTAACTTCATCATAGAGATGGTATGCTTTGGAGGTGGTGTCGCACAGAATGTCTAGGCAATGCGACAACGGCTCAGATTGGGGGCTGTCACCTTGATCCACAATCTCTCTGTTTAAGCTGTCTCCCTACAGCAGGCTAAGGGGGTAGACCCTATGGAAAAATGGAATGAAGAAGAACTAGTTGGGAACCAACCAGTTCGAGAGACAGTGAGGCGATCAAGTACTTGATTAAGATTTAACAAGACTTAGGATTTGATTAGATTTTAAATGATTGATACCAGTGCCTTATGGAGTCAACCATCTTTCTAGGGAAATTAAGACCAAGTAATCGATTAACAATTGTTGCTTAGATGAATGACTATCTTATATGAAATGCAGATCCTAAAACTAATGTGAGATGCACAAATCTTGGTTGATTTTAGTTAAATGTGTATTTAAATGTGAATCCTTCAATCCTTTCTGTGTTGAGCCTGATTTCGTAGTAATTGGTAGAAAGAAGATAAAGAGAAGCACACTAAGGTGTGATTAACGATACCTCCCCTGAAATTCTAACATACCCGGTGCCTCTGACGCTGCAGAGAATTGTGGCTCTGATGACTGCAAGGTCACCGTTTTAAGTTCTATTAAAACCGGCTTCTCAAGCAAAGATTGATGGATACCTATCTCTCTATCGACCAAGCTTATGCTTGGAAGTAAATTTTATCTATGCAAAGTTAAATTATATGCGAATGCACTAGATGATGGGATGAAGTTAGACTCGAGGATCAAAAAACAATTGTGTCACAAAAGCTCTCAATTACCCAAATGAAATGTCTGCTTTATGGATGAAGATTTAAAAAAGCCCCTGAAGATATTACAATTAAGACAAGCTTATTTCAAATCTTTCTGATACAATTATAGCTCAAAGAGAACAAAAAAACTTCTTTGCAATTAATATCAATGTCAACAGATGTTCACAAATACTCAGCTTAGGAAACAGAGATATGCAATCTATTATAATTCCACTAAAAAATTCTTTAACAATCGCTTGAAAATATTTGCAAAATGTCTAACATGTAACGAGCATTAAATAATTCAAGAAATCACGATCAATTTCGATAGATGCACAATGTTCTAGCAATTAAATTTCTAGAGATCCAAATACTTTAAGCAACCATGAAATTTAAATGCTAAACAATTTCGATCCTAGAATTAAAAGATTTATGCTTAGTGACCCAAATCTAGGAAAATTTACCACTTTTCAATAGTTAATCTTTAGGTGCAAAAAATTTAAGCGTGTTTAACTATAGAGAAATCAAAATTGCTTAATACCACAAAAGATCTCTTTTTGTTTTACCTTTAGCACAAAAAGACACCAAGAAGGAATTAAGAATTGACAAATTTGATTAGTCCTTACAAAAAATTTTCAAAGTGCTAAGTTTTATGAAACTAGACTTAATGTGGCAAATAATTTTTTTTTGAAATATGTGACCCAAAAATGAAAATCAAAAGTACTTAATTAAATTTAAATTTAAAGTCACATAATCAAAAAATTTATGATTTTCTTAATTTTTTTAAATTTTAAGTTTTAGAATTTTTTAAATCGAAATCATAAAAATGAAAAATGTGAACTTAAATCAAACCAAAGGCCAAAATAAAATAAAAAATGAATCGGATTATAAAAAAGAAGAACCAACCTAAAACCTAACTGTATACACTTAAACAAATGAAAAAAGAAATCGAAAGGTTTGATTTGCAGGTCTATGGCAGCGGGTTAGCTCGTCGGCCGTAGCGAGAGGAGGGATGGCAGAAACGAGGCAGCGGAAGGATGAGGAAAATTGCCGTCAAAAGGGAGGATGCAGGTTCTGGAGGCTGCGACAGGAAGTTGTTTGTAGAGGAGAGGGGATCGTTGATGTGGGAAAGCAGAGAGGGAGCAGTGAGGAGAGCAAGCTGACAGTGATGAGAGAGATGCGCAGTGTTTGCATGTTGTGGGCTTGCATGGAGAGGTAGCAAAGAATGTTCAACAGACAAGTAGCGAGAGGACAACGATGTAGCAAGGGTTTCAAAGAGCAGTGTGGGAGTTGTTTGTTGTTGGTGATGCAGGTGTGGACTGTAGACAGAGACGATGTAGGGAGAAAGATGGAGCTGCATACAAGATTGAGGAAAGGCAATGAAAGAAAGTTGCGTTGAGGGATGGATAGACGTAGAGATAGGACTGCGAGGGTGATGGTGAGACTGAAAAGACTGCGGATTAGGGAGTGAGGCAGCTGTAAGGGAAACAAGGGAAAGACGCAAAGTTGCAGCTGTGGGCCTCTCCAAAAATTGAAATCGAAATTTCTTCAGCAAGACTGCAAAAGGCAACAAGTAAAAAACCCAGAAATTTCCCAACAAAATTCTTTTTAGAATTTTCTTTCCAAAACTTACGAATTTTTTTTTATAGAAAATTTGGAACCCTTTAGCTTGTAAAACCCTTATTAGATTTTTTCCAGATTTAAAATAAAAAATTCAAACCCTCGGACTGCAATAAATCTGGATATTATCCCTGCATAAAATGATTTCGAGCCCAGATCTTACCTTCCAGGGACTAGATCTGGCTTTAAAATCAAACCTCTCCTTTAGATTTGCAACCTGTACCTGAAAGTAAAAACACCCAGAACCCGGATATACAAAAAATAAAAACCCAGAAACATAAGTCGGAAAAATTTAAAAAATTTACAAATCTATGCACAAGAATAGCAGAGCTACCAAATCTGGCGAGTGTGAGTCCGACTCCGCTCCCAGATCTTGTAATCTAACACTCTTAAACAACCAGATTTATCAATTTAGCACAAAAAAAATTAAAATTTTAAATTTAAAAGGAGGTGTTTCGCCCAAAACCCTTCATGCATCACCAATAAAAATCTTATGATAAACCCGGGATCAAATCAAACTGGGCTCTTCAGAAAATACAAATTGGGAGTTGGCTGGTTCAACTGAAAACTTCCCTGAACGCCCAATGATCCTAAAAATCAAGACTTACCTGCAAAACTTAATTCAACCATTAAAATAGAGCGAGAAAATGATAATAAAATTCCAAATAAATAAAGATACCTGCTATTATATTTAAAACTTAAATTATCATTTAAACCCCAACGATTGAGCAAGATCCCTGTACTCAAATCACTCTTCAGAAAGCTACCATCAATGGCTAAAAAAAAATCTATGCATGAAAATGACACATCTTACAATATTTCCACGAAGAGTAACACCAGTGGAAATTAACCCCAAAGTATTTTTTTATTGTTCATATAAGGATTACAAGAGAGCTTTTCACTTAGCACACGACTCAAAGGTCAGATGGATCAACTGACAAATGACCTCCTATATAAAGATAAATCTTCCAATGGCTAGTTTGAGTGATCCTTGTCAAAGCAATCTCGACTGTCGATGAGAATTAAAATTTCTTTTAATCTCATCCCTCGAAATATTAAATTCTTGAGGAAATTCAAAATATTCAGTTAAAAGCATTTTAATTAACTCAAAAATAAAAATTTTGAGTTAATTTCCTCAAAAATTTGACTTTGATTTAACCCCCAGGAACTAAAGGCTTAAAATTTAGCAAAATAATCAATTTATCTTAGTCTTGGGACCTTTTAAAATTTGAATTAAGGACCAACGAATTTTGCCTTTGGAAAATTTAAATTTACCTGGGACGTATAATTAATTAAATTTTTGGCATAGGATTTTAATTAATTTTTGGTCAGAAAATTTAATTAATTAACCTATGAGGGAATAAATTATTTTTCCAACTCTCAATACACATTACATCATAATTTTCAAATCTTTTTAGATCAAAAGAGGGGAAACCCATCTGAAATAGACCCTCCTAGACTACCCATTTCTGCAACACAAATATAATCCAGCAGACCAAGCAATTTGTAATAAAATAACCTAACCAAATAGTTATGGTTATTCCCAAATCACTTTCACTTAGACTCGATCTATAACACTAAGACTCGCCTAAGATCCCAGTGACAAAATTCACTCTGGCTTTGGGGTAAAGCTGAAGGAAAACTCTGCCAACCATCTAAGAATGGATCAGTGAGACAAAAAAACTCCTGAAATGTAGATCGTCACCAGAAAAATAAGTTTACCTAGGCAATTACATACATGACACAAATCTGTTGAGATAATTTACATCATATACATGCAAAATGGGTTTACATTATAAGATGATGATCAAGCTGATGATGATAGCTAGACGGCACAAACACATCGATCAGGTGCTATCCCTTTTGTGAGAAAAGGGGGTGTACTGCTATGGGTCGTTGACACGTAGTGGTCAACAGGGGGTATTTGAATATCCCAAGAAAATACACTTAGGACTCCTTGCATCAAGTTTGTTTCTTTGTTCCTTTGGAACCAAAGATCCTGAGATGCTTTACCAAAGGAATGTGGCCATACCACATTTCATGAGTCTCGTTTATAATAGCATTAGATGGACATATATTCTTTACATACATAGCACATAGAATTGCATCAACCCAAAACATCAATTTTACATTCCTGAAAAATATCATGAAACGTACCATATTTAAGATTGTCCTATTCATTCTTTCAGCTACTTCATTCTGTTGGGGATTATAAGGCACAATTGTTTGATGTTTGATCCCATGCTAGCAAAGATAGTTTTAAAATTCATTTGAAGTGTATTCTTTTCTATTATCAGTGCAAATAAATCCAATATAAGATTGTGCGTCATTTTCAATCCATGCATGAAAGTTCTTGATTGTTTGAAAAGCATCACATTTTTTTTCAATAAATAAACCCAACACGTTCTAGTGTAGTCATCACTAATGCCATCATATATTTATTTCCATTTGCAAAAAGAACATGCATTGGGCCACATAAGTTTGAATGAATGAGTTCAAATTTTCTATGTGCTTGGAATGTGAATCATGAAAAATTGTTTTCTATGCTTTCCTAGAATACAAGCATCACATTGCTTAAGTTTCCTAGGAATTGTGGGCAAACCAGGAACACCATTTTTCTTCAACAAGCAAAGGTTGTCAAAGTTCAAGTGTCCAAATATAGCATGCCATAAAAGACTTGATGGAAATGTACCTTCATCATAATGAGAATTGTATGAGAATTTTTGTGCCCGAGTAAAGTTACCTTGCAGCTTGAGAAGTCTTTCTTCTATCCATGTCATGACAAGTGAGTGATTTGATGCTTTTCTGACCTCAACCTTGCCTTCAAATATATGAATGGAGTGTCCTTGTTGGCGGATGTGGACCAAAGACAAGAAGTTTTTCCTTAGCTGTGGGAGATATAAAGCATCGTGTAGAAGAAAGTCTGGAAAACCAGGCAATTTGAGCCTGATGGTGCCAAGCCCTGATGGCTTGAGTTTTGATTTGTCTGCAAAGTATATTGCTCCATCAACATTGTCAGTAAACTCTTCAAAAAAATCTCTTCTAAAAGTCATGTGGCAAGTTGCTCTTGAATCAAGCAACCAATCATTTTTCCAGGAAGCAAGTGAAGCATTAAACAAGTCTTCAGTTACTCCAATATTACAATCTACCACAACATAGTGAGCAGATTTAGGTGCTTTACCTTTCTCTTTGTCATGAGTTTTACCTTTGGCTTTTTCTTTCCTGCTCAATTTTGTCCCAAGGCAACTTACATGTAGATGCATCATGTCCATCTCTATTGCAACGTATGCAATGAAGATCAGACTTTTCTCCTTGAAATTGTCTGCTCCCCTGCATCTAAAATTTCTTCTTCCTCTTCCTCTTTGGCCACCTCTTCCTCTAGAAGGGTCTTGAGCATGATTCTTCTCTCTATGTGCAAGACACAACTTCTTCAAAAGACTAAGGAGTTGTCTTCTTCCCAAAAGCCTTCTTCTCAAGGGCATCAAAGGTAATCTCCTTGAGGTTTCCACTTGCTTGCAATGACTCAAGATAATTTGAATAAGTTAGTGATAGTGCCTTGACATAAGCTATGAGAGGAATGTCTATTTGAACACCAGTGGTTTTGATATCATGCATAATAGATCTTACCTCTGATGTTAAAGCAAGAGGGTCATCATTTTTCATTTCAAGACTGAACAATTTAATCATTAATTGGACAACTTCAAGTTCAGAGTGTGAGTCATAGAGTTCTTTCAACTGCTGTAAGGCTCCAAAAGAATTTGAAAATGGTGAAATATAGTGAATCACCTCTTCATTTACAGATGTTGCAATCAAGGCATAGGCCTTGTTGTTCTTGTTTTCCCAAATGGCGATCTCTTTATCTAAGGTGGGCTTTGCAGGTTCTTGATCATCTCCTTCTCCTACACAAACTCCTTTCCACAGCTCATTGCAAATGAGAGTGTGTTTTATCTTCCGCGACTATTTAGGATAGTTCTCTTTCCCAGAGAGGACTACTCCAACAATTGATATTAGTGAATTTATCTTAAAAATGTACTATGCTACCAATATATAAAAAATTGCACTTCTAGTGGTAAAAAAATGCAGTTCTGGTGTAAAATTGCAATATGATATATATAGGACAGCGGTATTATTTGTGTAGTTGTTATATGGGGGAGGATATATATGGGAGAGGGAGTATATGGGGGAGGAAGTATTTAGGGAAGGGTGTATATGGGGGAGGGGTCAATGATTGAATGAGAGTCTTGTGTAGTATTGTCTTCCGGAGTCATCACATTCATGTTTGTAGGAATCGACATTTCGAACCAACCTCTGTGGTTCATCATCAGGAATAGATCCATAAGAGAATAATTCAAAACTCATTAGGTTTAAATAAGGTTAGGGTTGGTAAGGTGAGATCTGACTTCTTCTTTGCAATCAATGATCTGAATTGTTCTAATAATCGAACTTCTCTTAATTTCAACCTCCTGTATAGGTTGAAAATTAATGATTTGAGGCTTCTGTGATATGTATTTTGTGTAGTAGTGTCTTTCGGAGTCATCGCAATATGGGGGAGGGCTCAACGATTGAATGAGAGTCTTGTGTAGTATTGTCTTCCAGAGTCGATCTGAATGAGAGTCGACAACATTATATTGGTGGAGCGTGTAACATAATACACAACGTACAAAAGCGATGGAGAAAACAATATGGAGAAGTCGGTATGGCAGCGTGGTATGTAATAAAAAGCCGGGAGCAGATTCACATATGGACGAGGGGTGTATGGATTGTGGAGTCAACTGTGGAGTGCAATGTGTAGGCTGTTGACTCTGTGTGGGAGGAGCTAAGGGACGCAAGTGAAGCGTAGGGCATCGACTGTGCGTGGGAGGATCCGAGGCGCCGGAGCTAAGGTATGTAGGTTAGGTCGGTGAGGCCGAGGCTCGAGGGAGAGGACCTGTAAAAGTTTGAGTGGTATAATGTATACAACGTTTGTGGAGGCAGTTCATAGTTGGGAGAGAGGCATGTGCAAGTGAGAAGTGTTATGTAGCATATGGACTAGCGCGGTGGACTGTATTAACAACTAGCGTATGGAGGAGTCGAGAGGTGGTGAGGTGTTGCTGTATTACCAAACGCATACTAAAACCACATCACAGTTAAAAAAAATCACGTCGGGTTCACCAAACGCATACCATCCATGCATTCAATAAAACTAATGTAGAGGATACAGAGCATGCCAGACTGCAGAAATGGCAGAAGGGAGTTACATGGGCAGGAAAGCTAAAAAATGTAGTTGGCTCTGTTACCATGTCAGGCTAATATGTAACTCCACAATGCGAATTGTGATTTTGCATTAAGATTTCTCTTGGATATATACATGGAGGGAGAGACTCTTGGGCTTCACCTCCTAGTGTCTCTTCATATTCCTATTCTCCTTATTTACTATTTATAGGAATGTGTCAGGCCAGGAGTAACTCCAGAAAAACTGATCCATTTATTTCATTAGGTAGCTATTGTTATATACATGAATGTGACTGATCAGTTCATCTTCTTGATGACTGTTCACATTCCAGAAGATTAGGTGTCAACATTCCCCCCCTTAATCTGAAGGGATGTTGGTGAGTCCAAGCATCATTTTGAATTTCTCAAGCTTTTCTCTTCCAAGCGCTTTGGTGAAAATTTCTGCAATTTGCTCATTTGTGGAACAATGACGGAGATGGATTGTTTTGGCCTCAACATGATGTCGAATCAGATGATATTTAGTATTGATGTGCTTTGTACGATCATGGAACTTTGGGTTCTTGGGCAACTTTATTGCAGAGGTGTTGTCAATCATGAGTGGAGTTGATTGTACTTGTTTTACCTGCAAATCTTCAAGAATTTTCCTGAGCCACACAATTTCTTTTGTTGCTTCAGCTGCTGCCACGTATTCTGCTTCTGTTGTGGAATCTGCTGGAACTGATTGTTTGCGTGATCTCCAAGAGACAGCTCCTGATCCAAGATTCATAGCATATCCTGAAGTAGATACTCCAGTTTCTTTGTCTCCATCGAAGTCTGAATCAGAGTATCCAATCAAGCTGAAGTCGTCTACCTGTGTATACTTGATTCCAAGGTCTTGAGTTCCCTTCAAGTACCTTAGAACTCTTTTTGCAGCAGACCAATGTCCCTCACAAGGCTTTTGCATAAACCTGGAGAGGATTCCAACAACAAATGAAATGTTTAGTCTAGTAGTAGTGACGTAGATGAGACTTCCTATAAGCTGTCTATATTTTGTTGCATCCTCAAATTCCTTTCCTTCAATAGATGTGAGTTTTAAGTTTTGTTCCATTGGAGTAGTAAGAGGATTGCACTCTGTCATGCCAAACCTGTTCAACAAATCTTCAATGTATTTCTTTTGAGAAAGAAATATGGACTTTGGATGTTGGGTTACTTCAATGCCAAGATAGTAATGAACATAGGCCAAATCAGTCATTTCAAAAAATTTCCCCAATTCTTTCTTTATGGATGCAATATAGCTTTCATTATTCCATATTATTAAAAGATCATCTACATATACCACAAGATATACAACTATTTTTCCAACTTTCTTGACAAATAAAGTTGCATCATCAAGATCAAAATGATTGAAGTTGAGTTTCAGAAGATGCTCAGTTAATTTTTCATACCAGGCTCGTGGTGCTTGTTTGAGGCCATACAAGGACTTCACAAGTTTCCATACTTTATGTTCATGTCCTTTCACAGCAAATCCTTCAGGCTGGGACATAAAAACATTTTCTTTTAGATCTCCATTCAAGAAGGCAGTTTTTACATCCATTTGATGGACTTTCCAACCGTTCTGAGCTGCTAGTTCAAAGAGTGTCCGGATGGTGGCCCATTTTGCTGTGGGGGAAAATTTTTTCTCATAATCGACCCTTCCTTCTGTGCAAAACCTTTTGCCACAAGCCTAGCTTTGTGCTTGTCAAGTGAGCCATTAGCTTTGTACTTGTTCTTGTAGACCCACTTGTAAGCCATTGTTGTTCAGATGGAGAACTATAGTCTTCCAGTGTGTTTTAATGAGGGCATCATACTCCTTTTGCATCGCTTCTTGCCATTCATCATGAGAAGCAGCTTCTTTAAAGGAAGTTGTTCAAAATCTGTAGACAAGTTCAATTCACAATCATAAGAAACATCCATATCAACAGGTGAATTAGAGTCATCTACATCACCTCCATTTTGTCGGTTTGAATTTCTGGTTTCTGTTTTTCCAATTTCATCAGGATGAACACTTTCAAGTGTCTTTGTCAACCACTTTGGGGGACCTTTCTGAGATGGTC
>APFE030780829.1:0-16765 GCA_000404065.3 Pinus taeda
ATTTCCATATGTGTAGGAAAGGAATATTGTTGATAGAAGTGATTTTGCAGACAACTTGCAGTCGATACATGAACATGTAAAGAAGTGATTACATAATAAAGTAATAACAGGTACAAGGAGAAGATCGATTAAAAAAGAAGAGAAAATGTTTTCAATGAAATAGATCTTGTAATAGTGCATATATTGAAAGAGATATTTCCCAAGGGCACCTACAACAAGTTAAAATATAAGAAAATATGCCCATGTCAAGTTCTTCGAAAAATTTCTAGAAATGCCTACAAGATGGAGTTACTAAGAGACTTGGATTTCTCTCCGATATTCAAAGTATCTGATCTATATGAGTTCTATGAAGGGGAAGGCAATGAATAAATAGGTATTCCCATTGAGTGCAAGGAACAATTAACAATCAAACCTGTTGAAGAAGTGGAAGAAATTATGGGCACCAGGGTTGGAAAGAAGACTCACTACAGGGAGTATCTAGAGTATTTGGTCAAATGGAAAAATAGGGGATTTTAAGATGCATCGTGGGTACCTAAGAAAGATTCAGCACATCTGCAAGGGACTTCAATCTATTAAGGAAATACCACATGAGTTGTTAGCTTGTATTTTCTTACTAAGGGTGTTTCATGCAAGAGCATCCTTGGCCTTAAACAATACTTATCAACCAAAAATAAGCTTATGTCAAGTTCATAATCACTGATGTTACTCCCATGTGTTTTAAGTTCTTGATGCACTTGTTATGTTGTTGATACACCTAGTTGGTACTTGTTTATACTCCCATAACTATATTTTATCAAAACGATGACTGCTTTTGAGTTGTTGACACTACCAGGATTATGTGTTGATAATCCTATTGCGTGGAGTTGTTAACACATCCAAAATCAACAATTTTTTAGCTACACAACTATAGGAAATCCCATAATAGATGCACTTCCAGAATGATATGGAGGTTACAAATTTGGTTTTTCTGCATATTGAGAGGAAATGAATTAACACAGTTCTAGAAGGACAGAGATTAGCGGCAAGGGAAGTTGTTTGTTTCAGTGGAATATGAAGAGGTCAATAGTGTGAGGATAAAGTGTATAAACACAAAAGAAAAGAGGATTTTTCTTTCTTTTTTTTCTCTTTTTGCTACAAATGTTGTGTTGGTTCATGCAAGCTCTTGGTTCTTGATATGCTAGTGTTGGTTTTGGTTGCTACATGATTTTTAGAGATCGCGACTAGATTTTATACAAGTTAGAGAGGGTATCTGGTTGTTGTGCATGGTATTTCTAGGTAACAACATGGGGAAATTCAAGTACTCTGATGAATCCACTCTCAAATTTGTATTGTTATCTGTAAAAACACATTTTGAATGAATAAAAAGATATTTAAATCCCTTTCTGTGATATCATGAACATAATCAAATTACTCTTTGTTTGTGCTATGTGATTTAGTACTTGAACAAATTAATTTAGTAGATGAAATCCAATGGCCCGAGCTATGTGCTTTGTAACAACTATCTACATTCTATAGGTGTTATGAATTATATAAAACTTGGATTGTGTCATATAGGTTTGGACTATTTAGAATTTCTTGATTCAAAAGATTCTAGCATCTATTTCCTGGATGTTAAGCACATGAGATAGAGTATTATGTTGAAGTTCTATTTGAGAAAGGATGCTTTGTTCACATAAATATCAAGGCATGGTTGTTAGATCATTCCTGAAATTGAACCATGGAATACAATTGCTAGTCTAGTAAATATTGAAACCTCATCCATTGGAGGTTTCCAAATGTGTTTCCTCACATAGGCATTTCTATGTGAGTATGAATTCTTGTTTTGTCAAGAGAAAATCCATATATACTTTCTATTCTCTATGGAGAAGTACTCGATTGCAAAAATCAATCATTGAGTGAGTTCAAGGCATAGATTTATAATGTAGTTTGAAGGCTCTAGATTAGACTAGGTGAGACTAATTTCCATAACCCAAACTTCAACAATGTTGGAAATTTTTTAATTCTTTCAAAAAATTGTCAATGGAAAGAGATGTGTGAGATTATGTCAAGTATTGTTTCTAATACAAGCCTAAAAAAGTATTCTATTGTGACAATAGCCCAACTAGATTCTAGATTGTTTGGACCATGAGATATATGGCTTCGAAATGAATTACAACTTGTAACAAAGAGAAAATGCTTGGAGATTGGATTGAATGTTGGTGCATTGAGTAGTCTAGTTGAGAAATAAATATCTAGATCTTTGAGTAGAAAGAAATATCCATTTGGATCATAGGGATATATCTGGTTCAAACATATGCAGATTGGGAAGGAACATTCAACTATTCAAATATTTAAAACTAGTTGCAACTATAATCCACCCATAATTGAATTTTCACGAGTAGTTTGGAGTTTCACCTTAAATAAGATTGAATTGAAACTCCAGACTACGCATAAATTGGGGTTTCCACATTGGGAAGTTGAGTTTTAAGATTTGAACAAAGTGCATTCAACACTATATTGGAGTTAATAACGACTAATTCCTTTTATATTTATGATTGTAGAGCGAGGGATAGTAGATCTATCAAGAATATTTTGAAGAGTATGATCATAGAATCAAGGAGGGAAAATTATATAAGTGAGACCTTGTCATTATTTTGGCACAAGAGTAGAAAATTTAAATTTCCTATATATTCAATTTTTGATGATTACTTTCAAGTATCCCTTCAGATGATTGAAATTATAGATGACTAAAGAGTTCGTGGTTGTAGGCAGTAGGTAGCAGTTGTACATGTGAAAGTGTTAGAAGTAACATCAAAAAAGAGTTGAGAGAACTTGGCAGTAGAGAGAACAAAGAAGCTTGTAGAAATAGGTAGCAGTAGAGTAACCTTACTAGAAAGAGGTATCATAGAGGAAGAAATAGTGCAACAGAGGTAGCACAACAAATGTGGCAAGAGACCTTATAGTTGCAAGCTGTGAAAAAAAGAACAGGGAAGTTCTCAACACAAACTCTGAGTGTGACTGCAGAAGCCTAGAAGAGCGAGTGCTTAAGAGGTTCTAGAGGACAAAACTATAAGGATACTAAAATATCAAGCTCATGAGGAAAGATTGATGAAGTATTGAGTAGAAGGGTGAGGAGACTTGCTACAGAGAAGAGGCTTGGTTGAGCTCATAGTTGAGGATAGAGAATCTCACAAAGAAAGATAGGAAGATAACTATGGATAGTCATGTAAAGGGTTGGGTTTAGAGGAAACAAGCCATGGTAAGATGAGTAAATATTTCAAGGCAATTGAAAACAAGAATATGAGAGATGAAGAATTGAACAAAGAGATAACTATGATGGATGAACAACTTAGTGTGATTATGAAGCTGATATAGAAGAAAAATGTAGAAGATCTGAGATATGGATGGAAATTAAAGAAGAAGGTTAAGTGGCATATTGTGCAATTGTATGCAAAGAAAATTTTGCACCAGATGAAAATATGATCAAAAGTAAAGGAAAAGATAAGAGGAACTACAAATGGATAGAGATCCATAAAAGAAGAAGAAAGGATTTGTGAACTAGAGCAGGGAAGTATGCTTGAATAAGAAGATGAGGTTTGGGATGATAGCCTCATGAAGTGTGTGGAAAGTTCAATCTAGCACGAGGAAAGGCTTCTAGAGACATCTAAAGGGAAAATAGAGTCTTACATTTTTTAAATAATAATTTGTGTTAACATGTATATGTAAGTAACGAAGATGATGGAGTTGGCTAAGATGCTAGCAGAAAGAAGGAAGAAGACCAACATGACCACAGACAATGAGAGAATGTACATTTGTCTAAGGAATACAAGGATAAAGGGAAAAACAAAGGAACTCATAAAACATGAGAGGATGGTAAGGACGAGAAAGGGTTATAGGTTTTATGAGATGGAATATAAAATAGGCAAAGAGAGAATTTTGTGATGGGCTCAAAAGAAGATAACAACAAATTGTTAGAAGATGGTGAAGGAAGATATGCAAGGACAGAGGTTGTAGATATCAGGGTAATAGATTTATCTTTTGTGGATTCAATTTTGTTAAATGTATGTGAAAATATGTTGATAGGTGATGAGCATGGAGTTTTTTTGAGAGACAAAAAAATGGTTTTCAAAGAAAATATTGCACTAGAGAAATCGGGACAACAAATTGAAATAAGCTAAAGCACAAATTGGCTTCAAGAAATTTTAGATGATGAAACAATCTGAGTTTTGCAATGGATTATGTAACATGAAGGTAATGAGGATTTTGTAGGTTTGCATGTTATAAATTTAGATGGATATGGTATAAATGTAATAGAAGTAGGGAGAAATTCATTTAGCAAAGAATATTACTTGGGAGAGGTTAACATAGCTGAAGCAATGATGATTAAAGAGTAGGTCATGAATTCAAGAAGTAAGCTACAATTGGAAGATATGAGACTAGCAACTTATGCTGCTGAAATTATTTTTAGATTGTATGTGGATAAATTAATAAGATAGTTAAGCATCTTACAAATTTATGAAGAAAAGTTTGAAGGAGGGAGAAGAATTTTCATAACTCTTCTCCATCGAGGCATTACTAAGGTGATGTCAATATAATGAAAGTATAGTATACATAAGAAAAATATGCTATGAAGATAGAGATTATCCTCAATAAGGGTAGGATAATGAAATACATGGTAATGCAAAACTTTGGAGCAAAGGGAATGATGATGAAGAATGAATAAAAAGGCATAACAAACAAATGTTGACATCTTCATAGTTGGAAAACATAGAATTAGAAGTTGTTTTGGAAGGTTACAAAGAAATTGAAGGTTTTGTTGATATTAGCATGAATATAAAGCATGGAGTCTGAAATTAACAACAAGATGGTAATTGTTACATGATTACACCTTTCTTCTAGAATGTGGATTAAGAATTAAGATTGAAACCATGAGTTATTGGGTGTATGTTTTCATGTTGAATGAAGAGATAATTACTTTTTCAACTGAGAGGATTTTTCTTAAAGTGATAGACAAATGGACAATGGAAACAAGAGGAGCGATATATGCCTTACTTCAATATAGGAATGATAAAGATAGAGTTTGTTATGATTTTCCGGGATCAACAAATTATTACATGTTGGATTGATAGAGAGGATGAGTTTGAGAAACTCACTTGGATGTATGGACAACAAGGGATGGTTTTGATGAATGATAAAGTTATCTTAAATCAGTATGTAACACATGGGATCGTAATAAAACATGGGAATGCCAAAAAAATGAAAGCTATCATAAAGTATATAAGAAAACCTTTCATAACCATTGACAATATTCCTGCATGAGCTGGGAGATTTTTTTAAATAGCCGAAGAAGATTTCTAAGCATAGAAATCAAGGCGTGAAGAAGAGTTAAAGAACAACTTGGTGAACAAATTGATAAAGAAAATGGATATATGCAGCATGCAAGTAAGGTAATGGGTCAAATAAAAATGTAGATAACAATAAGGAAACATAGCATCAAAGTGCACACCAACAACAAAATCAAGTTTGGGATCCAACTGGGCTTCAACAGGTTGAATACACATGACCAAGAGGTCATGAAATTTTTACCTTGGGTGTCTGATGCGGGATCATGAATCCCAATTCAAATATTTGTGGTCAAACCTCACGGGGTCTTGGAATTTACCAAAGGAAGTCGGTTATGTTAACCAAAATTTGTATAATCTAGGATAATTAATGAGATGAGGAAGTGGATTCCTCATTATTATGCAAATAATATCTAGAAGGTGGATTTAGTCAAATTTCTTATAGAGTGGTTTGTTTTAATAGTTAGAGGAAAATATGGGGATAGTTAAGATACCTTCTCCATGTGTTTTACAAGTCTTTTAGACATGGAACAACCAAGTAGATAGGGATTTCAATTTGAGTAATTAGTTATGAAACTAAGGAGAGAATTTATGATATAAAACAATTTGGTAGTTTTTATTGCAATTTATATTGTAAACTTGTAGGCATAGATAGAAGAGGTAGGATAGATACATGCCCAATGGATGTGCGAAAATGGGTTAATAGTGAGAAGGAGGTGACTAGAGCAGTGAAACACCTAAAAATGCATGTAATCGTAGAAATGATTCAAATTGTGGTGAGAATATACAAAGATTATAGGTGGAGTTTCTTTGTCATATAACATAAATAATTTTTTTTCTATGGATGATATGTTTTTAAATTGATTATGGAATGCATTTATTATTGAGCGTGTGACTGATTATATATGTGTGTGATGGAGTTAATGAAAATAACCTTCAACAAATTCAAGTTCATTCTTTTTTTGTAGATATACATTATTTCCTTTGTGAATGTCGAACTATGGTACATAAATACCCTAAATCACTGGTGTGACTCAATTTTGGAGTGTTTGGGAATTCCTTGTTATTAAAGCTTATTTATTGACAGCAGGGTCATCATTGAAGATTCTAGCATCAACTCCCTAGATGTTGAGCAAAAGAGATAGAGTATCACATTGAAATTATATTTGAGGAAGGGTGATTTGGTCACATAAATATCAAGGTGTAGTTGTTATAATGTACGAAAAATTTGAACCATGGAATACAATTAGCGGAGTAAATATTGAAACCTATCATTACATGCATTGGAAGGTTTCTAGATGAGTTTTCTTACATAGATCGAGACATTTTTCTGTGAGTGAATAGGCTTGTTTTATCAAGAGAAGAGCCAAATCTACTTCTTGTTCTTTGCATAAAAGAATCTCACTGTGGAAATAAATTGTCGAGTGAATTTGGGGTATAGATTTATAGTGTAGTTTAATGGTTTCAGATTAGACTGGGCCAAATTAATTTTCATAACCCAAAATTCAACAACGTTGAAATTTTTTTAATCTTTCAAAAATTAATCAATGGACAGAGATGTGTGAGATTTCATCAAGTCCTGTCATCAATCTAGGCCTATAGGGGTATTTTTTCGTAACAATAGTCCATCTAGATTTTGGATTGTTTAGACCTTGAGAAATCTAGGTTTGAAAGCAATCACACCCTGTAAAAGGGAATAGAAACCAAGAGACTAAATTGAACGATGGTGTTTTGAGTACTCTAATTGAGAAATAAATATCCATATCTCTAGATAGAGAGAAATATCCAGATTGGAATTCCATCTAAATTACAGGGAGATATTTAGTTCAAATGTATCTGGATCAAGGGACATCTAGATTGGGAAGGAGCATCTAGATATCCCTAAAGTCTAGCAATGTGTCTGTTTACTAACACCTACAAGTTTTGGTGTAACGACAATCGTGACCCCAACACTATATGCAACTATAATTTTCCAAGAACCTAATATGCATGAGTAATTTGTAATTTCACCTTAAACAAGATGGAGTTGAAGCTTCATAATATGAATAAATTGGGATTTCTACATTTTGAAAAAAAATTGGGGAGTTGATTTTTGAGGTTTGAATAAAGTGTAATCAACATTATAGTCCAAGTTGAAGTTGATAATGATTGTTTCCACTCAAATTTATGAATATAGAGCAAGAAATAATAGATCACATGAGAATATTTTCAACAGTACAATCAGAGAATCAAGGATGAAAATTCAGATAAGGGAGGCTTTTCATCATGTGATTTGGGAAATTGAGGAAAAAATAATATGGAAGTTAGTGGACAATCAAAATGTTCCTTTTAGAGGTTGTTATTGTAGATCTTATAGACATCTCAAAATATCCCGCCGAGAGTAAATCTTGTAGAAACAAATGGATAATCCATATAGGGAATGCTTCTTCTAATCGTGGTAGGACCTCCCTAGGACAAATGTCCCATAAGAATAGTGTAAAAGGAAAATGGTAGAGGAGGAATACTCCTATGGTTCTATTCATTTCTAGCAAGATCAATAGGTTAATGATGTAGGTGCTAAATTACAAGATAGATTTGGAGAGTTATTTAAAAATATTAAGGAACTATTTATGGAGTTGGTAGGTCTCAAATTTTACTTAGATGGCACATTGATTTGAGAAAAATTATTAAATTATAAATTAAGGTTTAAATTTCCTTGTCATATCTACTCTTAGACATGGTAGAACAAATAATACCCCCCCTGCTTCTCTAGGAGATGGAAGTCAAGCTAGAGCACCTAATGAGAATAATGATTTGATCTATTTGAACTTTGTAAGATATACTTAATGATATATTCTTTGAAAGAGATATAAAAGGGATTTATAACCTCATTCAAGTGGAGAATGGAGTCTTCTCCCCTATTATATAGAAAACCAAATTGTTGGGACAGAAAATTGGCATCTTTTTCACCTATTTTCCCTCTCTTTTCTTACCTTTTTTACTCTTAAATCCATGCCTTGTCACTCTGACAACCATCATTGACTAGAGTAAGTTTCCTTTTTGTAAGTCATCCTTATTATCTAGTTTTGCTTCTAATTTGATATAGAATTTAACTCCTTTAGGCTATTTTATTAATTCATTAAGGAAGGGTTGTTTTAGGTTGCATGGCTTGTTGAGATGTTGTTACATGATGATATCTCCCTAGTTTTTCCTTGCCAAGGATAAAACAAAGACTATGTTGATGTTGTTGATACACACCAGTTTATTCTGGATATTTTGTTCTCGTACACTTATTAATGAAGATTAATTTGGACATACATCCAATCAGAGGCAACTTAATTGTTGAAAGGAGACATTCATGGACAGTGCAATTGACTCAGTTGAAACAATTAGGATTCCCAGTTGATAAATCATTGTAATTTAGAAAATTTGTTGTAGCTTTGTAATTGGAAAGTCAATTTTCGCAGTTGCAAGATCCACTTAAAATGGATATATAACAAATAATGGAAGAAAACAAGGAAAAAATGGATAATAAGATGAGCCAATGTAGCAAAATATTATAGAATTTGAAAATGACCGTTTCCTTAAAATTAATATCCTCAATCCTATCCCTTTTCATTTTACCCTGACCCTCCGTTGACGGCTTCCTCCCATTGAACCACGTCATCTTCGGCATTTCTTCTCATTCTCGTTCCCACGGACTGTAACATGTCTAACACTTGCTTCATGGAAGGCCGACGATTCGGCACTCTGTTGATGCAATGCAAACCAACTGCTAACATGCGCAACATTTGCTCTGTGCAACCATTGGTACTCTCGTCTTCACCTTCTATAGTTCGCCGGTCCAATACTCCCACTGGCAACTCCTCCTCCTCCTCCTCTCTCCGGCTTAATTTGCTGACCATCCATCCCGCGATGTCGAGGCTTTCCCCATATTCCGCCTCTCCCGTGGCTCTTTTTCCACTTACAAGCTCCAGCAGCACCACCCCAAAGCTGTATACGTCGCTCTTCTCACTCACCTTCATCCTCCCATAGCAATATTGTACCTTTCCAAAAGTTGAAATAAAATTACGAGTTGTTTCCTTAAAAAGAAAAAACATTTCTTTATTATGGTTACAATTTGTCGATTCTATAATAAATGTGAGTAACGTCCATTATTTATGCTCTATATTTTTGCCTTGGCAAATAAAAAACACTACATAAACTAACTTTTAGATAATTAAATAAAAGTAATTCAAATACTAAATCATAATGAAAAAGTGGAACTTAATTAAAAAATTCGTTTAAATGATTAAGTAAGTTTGTTTCGATAGTATGTTTATGTCAACACATATATCTTTACTTTTATCAATAATTTTATATAAAAATATTTTCATCAGTGAGAAACAATCTTAGGGCAGAAATCTAAGAAACGTCTTTATATTTTTTATATTAACAAAAAAATAACATTTATTAATATCGTATGTGATGGGTGATTGATGGATCGTATGCGTTTGTTACGGATTCAAATTAATAGGAATTAAAGTACGTATATTTTCATAAACTATAATTTAAAATTAAAATTAATCTACAACGGTTATGTTTACTATTTTTTCAGCAAAATTATACAAAATCAAAACTAAATGGACCTGCTTTTACAAAGGCTATTGTCGCTCCGGATTATCTCACATAACCATTGAATATTTTCGCCCATATATAAAAAGAATAATATATTATGAATAAAGCTTTATATACAGACTAGAGTTTTATACATAAACTATCAAAGTTACTTCCTTTGACATAATTTGCACTGATATTTTTACACATTTCCATGACCACCCCCTTTCTTCAAAGAACTCGAGCTCCTTTCTCTATTTAACAACTTTTAATCCTATGCTATGCTTCGACTAATATGTATTGAAATCCATAGCACATGTACCTCCACACATTTTTAGCAATGTGTAATGATAAACGGCCATTCAACTTCATATATGAAACAAAGCAATTACATAAATAAATAAATAAACTAAAAAAAAAACATTAACCTCAGTCCTATCCTTTTTCATTTGACCCTAACCCTGCTTCCTCCCATTGAACCACGTCATCTTCGGCATTTCTTCTCATTCTCGTTCCCACGGACTGTAACATGTCTAACACTTTCTTCATGGAAGGCCGACGATTCGGCACTCTGTTGATGCAATGCAAACCAACTGCTAACATGCGCAACATTTGCTCTGTGCAACCATTGGTACTCTCGTCTTCACCTTCTATAATTCGCCGGTCCAGTACTCCCAGCGGCAACTCCTCCTCCTCCTCTCTCCGGCTTAATTTGCTGAGCATCCATCCCGCGATGTCGAGGCTTTCCCCATATTCCGCCTCTCCCGTGGCTCTTTTTCCACTTACAAGCTCCAGCAGCACCACCCCAAAGCTGTATACGTCGCTCTTCTCACTCACCTTCATCCTCCCATAGGCATACTCTGCACATATATTGAAAAAGAAAATCGATGAGCTAATGAATACATATAAATAAGGTACATCAATTAAATTAGTTTGACATATATAATACCTGGGGCAATGTAGCCAGGAGAGCCGGTGAATCCAGAACCGTACTCTTCTCCGGTCCCCGGCTGATGACGAGACAATAGTTTCTTCGATACACCAAAATCGGCAATCTTGGCTTCAAACTGTGAGTCCACCAAGATATTGCTCGATTTCACGTCTCTATGCAATATTGGAGGTTTACAATCATGATGCAAATAGCAGAGCCCACGAGCTACACCAACTGCAATCTTGTGCCGGACTGGCCACCCCAGCGCCTGCATTGATTCTGATCCTCCATGAAGGCAATCAAACAGGTTTCCATTTTCTATGTATTCAAATACCAGTAACTTGAAATCCGATTCTGCACTGGAGATGCAGCACAAAAGCTTTAGGATGTTGGAATGCCTAATCTCGCGCAAGGTATCCACTTCTGCTTCAAATTCATTTCCCCTGTTCGAAATCTTCTTAACAGCCACCTCCTGCCCATTCCGGAGACAGGCCTTGTACACTTTTCCGGTGGCTCCTGAGCCAATCACATTGCCCTCTGTCAACTGCTTGAGGATGTAAGACCCGTTCACTTCCAAGCCTAAGTGAAAGGCTGTTACTTCCCATGACCTTGAGCTGCTTGGTTTTCTCACAAAAAAATTTCTCACTATGCCATTATTCATCAAACACCAAAATAACATAATTGCCATTGCTAGCACCAGAATTGGGACTAGAATTATGGGCAAATAATGATGTGATAATGAATCTCTTTTCTTTGAAAAGCATGATCTAATTCTAAACCCGAAAGAAGTATCCTCGCATAGGTTGGGGTTGCCAAGAAAACTATCATTATAAGCCAAATTCTTGAAAATGGCAGGAATCGACCCAGACAACTGATTGCCAGAAACATTGAAAATGTCTAACCTGAGACGCCCCAATTCAGGAGGAATTTCCCCTGTAAGCAGATTGTTTGACAGGTCCAGAAAGTTTAAAGTTGACATGGACCCTAAGCTTGGAGAGATTTTACCTGTTAACCGGTTGCTGCCAAGATTCAGATGAGAGAGACGCGTCAATGAAATTATTCCGTTTGGAATTCCCCCAGACAATGAATTGTGATCAAGCTGCAGGTAATTGATTGAACTCAAGCCTGCAAGCTTGTCTGGAAGAGGCCCGAACAACCGGTTATTACTTGCACTGAAATACACGAGATTCCTCAGCTGCCCGATCTGTGGAGGAATCATTCCGCTGAACCGATTCTTGTCCAGCTGTAACCATTTCAACTTGTTTGCTCCGCCAATCTCTACGGGAATACGGCCTTCAAACAGATTATTATCCACCTTCAATTCTACAAGTGTTTGACAACTCCATAATGTCGAAGGAACCTCACCACTCAACTGGTTATTATAGAGTTGTGCGTATTGTAGACTACTACTGCAAGAGTCGAAGGGCGGCAAACTCCCACTAAAATTGTTGGAAAATATAACCAACTGGAAAAGAATTCCTCCCTTGCATAGATTTCTAGGCAGAGGGCCCTCGAAATCGTTGTCTGAAACATCGATCCGCCAAATATCAGAATTTGTACCCAAATTCTGCGGCAACCACCCACTCAGCTTGTTATTGGAAAGATTCAAGCTTGTCAGGTTAACAAGCCTTCCTAGCTTTGCAGGGACAGATCCCGTGAGGTTATTTTCAAACAAAGCCAAGTTTTCCAAGTGGACCAGATTTACAATTCTTTCAGGAATCGTTCCATTCAGCTGATTACTTGAAAAGTCGAGATTACGTATGCTCCTCAGCTCGTCAATATTGTGCGGGATTTGTCCAGACAGCTGGTTTTCCCAGAGAAAGAGTGCTGTCACCCTGGACAACCTCATCAAACTGGTGGGAATCTTACCCGAGAGACGATTGGCAGCGAGATCCAAGCTCTTCAGCTCCGTTAAATTACCCAACGATGGGTGGATCTCTCCTTCCAGACCGCATTTTCTCAGCCATAGCTCCTGCAGATGAGTCAAATTGCTGAGACAAGCAGGAAACGTTCCAGTCAGTTGATTATTACCGAGAGACAGGGTCTCCAATTTGGGTAGCATACAAAAGCCTGGAGGAATATCTCCAGAGAAATTGTTATACTCCAAGTACAGATGGCGCAACTCAGCCAGTTCATGGATGCGGTGCGGCAAACGTCCCACGAACAGGTTGCCTGACAAATCGAGCGTCTGCAAACCCTCGCACGCCAACAATCCGTAGGGGAACGGACCTCCGAAAAAATTCCCGGGCAGTATCAACTCCTTCAGATTTTGAAGGCCGCATATAGTAGAACTCAGAGTTCCTGAAATGTTAGTGTTGGAGAGATTAAGTTTAGTAACTACCTTCAATTGAGTATCACAAAACACTCCATTCCAACTACATGGACTCTCATCAGTTGCGTTCCAGCTGCTCAAAGAGTTATTTGTGTCTATCCACTCCATCTTTTTAATCTGCATAAGAATTCTGCCTTCCTCTGAGGTATTCATCGCATTGCAGTACTGAGGTACAACTTGCAACAGACTCATGACGAAGATGCAAAATAATTTGGATTGGGAGAATGGGAGCTGTAACCACAAGTAAGCCATGGTAAGTTGGTTGCTTGATATTTTGGATTTGCTTTGCTTGGCCAGATATAAATATAACATTTTTTGCTACTGTATTTTCAGTTGGCTGAAGGCCCATCTTTGAAATTTTGCGTTGTCCAAAGTTGTGTTTCCAATTCCAATCTATGGAAAATAGAAAGAATAATTGCGCAGACATACTTGACTAAACAGTTAGTCGCTTTTGGAAGTGTGTAAAATATCAAAGAAAAGATTCGGTGCGCCAAGATCTTCACTAAAATTTACAAACCTTTCACTCCTTTCGTCCAAACAGTTAGTCGCTTTTGGAAGTGTGTAAAATATCAAAGAAAAGATTCGGTGCGCCAAGATCTTCACTAAAATTTACAAACCTTTCACTCCTTTCGTCCAAACAATGTTTCCATCACTCACGTGCAAAGACTTTTAAAAAACAAATTCAATCAGAATGAACTATTATGCACAATATTAATTTATTTAAATGTTTTTGTTATTTCAGAGGAGAGGTATTTCAGAGCGAGAAAATTGTTTAATTTACCGAATTTATAAACTCAAAAATAAAATATTCATTAATTTAGTATCTCCCATATATATAAAAGAAGGAAGGAATTATTCCACAATAAAAAGGATGAACATCACGGTACTTTAACATTTTATGTTGGATGAGTATTATCATCACTGTACTTTAACATTTTATGGTGGATGAGTATTATGGTAGTTTAATATTTTATGTTTTTATTTATTTATTAGTTCATGGGTTATTAAATATGTTTGTGAAGATGCCTGACACAAGAGTATTCATATATCATAGTTATGGGTGAGAAATGTTAAATTGAAACTATCAAGAAAATTAATGTTAAATTAATTTTTAAAATTGAAAATAAAGTAAAGATAAATGATTCAATATTTTCAAATGGTTCAACTAGTAATATAACTTATGATTTTAAAAGTCTAGAATAATGATTAATATAACTCACGAGACAATTCCAAAGGTCTAAAATAATGATGAAAATGTCAAACAAAGGTTTGAAGAGACTATATTAATTGAATGTGAGATTGAAGCTTCAATATTAGAAGATAAAAGATTGGAGTGTAAAGGTGATGCAATTTTTAGAAAAAAAAATGATAGAAGTTGGGATTTAGAATAGTCTAAATAAGCTAATTCATGAGGTGAAAACCATCTTTACTACTAGATCCACAAAAGTCTATTTGTAAAGAATAATGAGGGTATGGTCATGATCATAGTTAATCCCAGAGTTACCTCTAGGATGGTTAAGAAATACACCTAAAAGGCCCTAATAGGAAGGTTTCATGCAAATCAATATACAAAGAAAGGACTACTAAATGGATGGAACACCAATAGGGTAAAAAGCATGAATATTTCCTTCTTTTCACAATGGTTTCAACACTTTCCTTTTTAAAAGAGTTGTGGATAACTTGGAAGTTTTGAACAATGGATTACAGTGTTGGGGTGCTTCAAAGATTATGATTTATCGTTTAAATCCATGTTTCAATCTATTGTGTGAGCACATCTCCTAACATTCAATACGTCTCAAGCTTCCATATCTACCCACTTATAGAATTCTAGAGTGAAGTATATTCTTGGAATGTGAGAGACAAACTTGGCATATTCTTGAAGATGGATATAATTGTCTAAATTCTCCCAATAAAATTATTTCCAAGTTATGCATTGAGGTGTACTTGAATTAAGGCTATTTGGAAAGTCGGATGATGTAGGAGCATACCTAAATATGTGTGTAATCATTGAACCGATTCCAATCATCGTGAAAAATTATAGAGCTCCTAGGTAGAGTTGCTTTCTCATATAACATATAGGCATTGTCTACCGAGGCATCAATTTCACCCAAACGACAAAAGATCGCCAAACTCCAACCATTTCTTCTTTAAAATAGCTAACAATAGGAGTGTTTGAATCATTCTTTTGATGGTGAAAATTTATTCAACGCCATTAAAACCCCCTAGAGAACCCAAACTCTTGAAACTTGACAATTGTAACCCGAATTGCCAAAAATTTCCAACGGATTTTATCAAAATTGCACCAAAATTTCCACTATTTTCTAGGAAAAAATGATGCCTCATTGCACTACTGCTAACATATATAGTCTGTTTTACATAGATGTTCTAGTTTTTATATTCACTGTGGAATGCATTTATTATTGAGTGTGACACTGGCGAGAAATGTGTGTAAAGGAGTTAATGAAAATAAGCTTAAGTAAATCTAAATTCATTCATTTTTCTTTTAATAAAAAATGTTTCCTTTATGAATATCAAACTATAGTGCATGAAAAACCTGAATCACTGTTGGATTACTGGGGCCTGACCCAGGTTCGGAAGAGTTATTAGCCAAAAAAATCCCGTGGCTACCGGCCCTTTCGGCAATAGCCCGTGGAGCACGGGCTGAGGTCTTACCCGAGGTAGCAGGGGAGGGTGTTGGAACCAGGTTTCCGCACCCTTGGGACATCTTGATGTGGTCTGAAGGAGTCATGCACCGTTCTATGGCCTCGCGCCACTCTGCTTCCGTGTAGATCCAGAACAAGGCAAATCCTTACTACTTATTAATACCACGTTTAGTATAGATCAGATATGCTTCTTTCGATCTTTAAGCAAACATTTAAAAGAGACAACCAATGCGCACTCCTAACAATGTTATAGATTTTCATAAACTTAGAACATAAGCATAAGAACACAGATCAAACAGTGATTTAACCCAAAAATTAACCAGATCCACAATATTTCAGAAGCAACACGGTATTTCAGAATCGACTTATCTTTATTCAACTCCTTGCCAATAGAACCAGATCTGCCCTGCGCACTCAACTGCAGGGGTCCACGCACACAGTTGCGGACTCTACTAGGCCTCTGCGCACACAACTGCAAAGCCTCTATCTATCTACCAACAACCTTGACTTGGACTTACAGATGCAGAAAATACTGTCTTTACCCAACCATAATCCCAGAACCGCCCTCGATCCTTAGAGCCTCGCTCTACTTATACATTCCCATGGTTCATGGACCATGGGCAGGCCGACTTACTTCCTATTATTCTATATTATTTCTTGGGCGAACAACCCTTTGACTAGACTTATTACCTTTTGCGCTCCGCATATTTCGGAGATTTATAATATTATTATCTGCATGTCCCCAACGAGGTCATGATATAAGGAGTTAGGGTTTGAACTGGTCGAACCTTTGCAAGACCAGCCTTGAAAATCTCGACGGCCTCCCATGGCGGATGAGAAGAAAGACGAGGGGGCGGGAGATCCTATCAAAATCTTGCTCGAAGAAGCACTCGAGCGGCAAAGGAACACGATGATGGATAGCTTTGCACAGATCCTTCAACGG
>APFE030780840.1:9582-29058 GCA_000404065.3 Pinus taeda
TTCTGAAATTGCGACCTGTGGTAGCCCTCTGTGTCCTCTTTCCAATGCCACCAGTCTGATCCAAATTGGATTCTCCAAGGAAGAGTTATGCAAAATCTCCCATAGTGACCTAATTATAGACTACTTCAGTGGAGTTAACTTGTATGACATGCCACAAGTCACTATTTCGACCTTTAGCTCTAAAAAATATATAGAAGAAACTAAAGTTTGTCCTCTTTCTGTACCTTCTTACGAAATTTCAATCCAATGCTCAGAGAAACAATTATGACGATTTTCCCCAGGTCACCTGTTTGGAATGTAATTTAGGAGTTTGCAGAAAGACCAACTTCCTCAGATCATATCTCTGCAAATATAACGAAAAAAGCTCTGAAATTTGGACCCAAGATTTAGAGCAATGTCTTCCCAAATGGGTTTTTGTTTCAACTTCTGAAATGTCACAGAAAAGAGGTTATAGCGAAAATGGCACGATGACCTATTTGGAGCAATGAAACCCTAGAATCCAAAGCTCTGATACCAAATGTTATGAAACACCAGCTTCAAGAAAGATAGAAAAGATAGATCAATGCCTTAGAATTCAGCCTCTTCGAGGGGGCAACCTCCTTTACATTACATAAATGAACAATTCTTCGATGATTCAAATGACAAAACCTCCTTTCTATATATAGAAGTCTAAGGAGTCACAATATAACCCAGCT
The DNA here is from genome assembly GCA_000404065.3 of Pinus taeda. NCBI lineage: Eukaryota > Viridiplantae > Streptophyta > Pinopsida > Pinales > Pinaceae > Pinus > Pinus taeda. The sequence continues at coordinate 10,278 of APFE030780840.1, forward strand.
GACCTAACAATAATAATATAAAGCCACAACAATAATAATAGAGGGATTCTATGGGGCACAGTAATAAAAATATGGGGACAATAGGGGCACAACAACTTTTATAAGGGGTATAACTACAATAGTAATGGGGTAATCACTAGTATTATAGGGACCCAACACTTTTCCTAAGATCTCAAATATGCCTAATGTTTTAAAATCCATTATATCCCTATTGAATTTTATATTATCCACTGATCATCTAGATGTGGACTCACTATAGCCTACATGTAACCAAGTAGTTATGGATGTGAATTACACAAGTAATCATGTTGCAAACTATTCTGGATGCCTGTCATCTAGCTAATTTATGTATTATGGATAGAGGTTTCATAAAGAGTTTGTTTTGAAAAGAAAGCTTGAGTAGTCATTGAGATGATACTCTAGAGTTACTGCATGGATTGGTCTTGTAGCCTACATGAATTTGTCTTGTACCCTCTTTGGAGTTGATTGCTTTTATACATATATTGAGGAATGTTTAACTTGATAAACTTGTTAGATTTTGAGTTTATGATCCTAATGTTGTTTTGTTCATTAATTTTCTTTCTTAATCATCATGCATTCTAATTTTGGGCCAAGATCATATATTTGGATCATTTCTTTGATCTGATCATTATTATTTGTAGTGGCTACCTATGTATTGTTTTTCTCTTTCTTACTTACTTTTTTCCAAATTAAGCATGCTCACTTCATTCTTGGAATCATTTGGTCTGTATCAACTTGCAAAACTTTGGTGTGCAATTGATGGAGCTCCATGATGATGGGATGGTCAGTGTTTGGAAACTATTCCCTGTGATGAATTCAACTTGCTTCAACATTTGAACAATCAGAGTTATGTGCATTGTCATCAACTTGCATCAAATTTATCTACCATTGCATAATTAAATTTTGGTGTGTTGGTGGTAAATGGAGTGGGGCTACTTGGTGATGGATTTATCACTAATTTGAATGTGACATCCTGTTAGAAGTATCCAAACTTTTCAAGCCCTTTGATTGGTATTTATAATGTTTATGTGACCTCAATCTATCATTCTCCTCTCTTCTCTTCATATTACAAGGAACTAACTAGATCCTATTAAACATACAATGTTTTCCAGTTTGACAATGTATTTTCTACAAGAAAATGGTCAACAGATCATTGCAGTTTTTCTACACGGTAACTATACAAATAATTTGTTTAGCATATCACACTGACCATTGTGGAATATCCTCTGCGACATAGTAATGATATAAATAAAATGAAAATATTAGAGGATTACAAAGGATTGGTTGTGCTCTTGTCTAGTTTTATCTAAATTTTTAATCCATGTGTTTTATTTGTTTGGATTAATTAAATTATGTTTAAATTAAATTCGACTATTGATTTTAATTTTAAGTAAGGAGGCCTTCTCTTTGAAACTTGAATCATTGGATATCTTCAACAATGAAACAACTCATGGACTATGGTTGTTTTAGATTTTTAGGCTTGAATGTTGAGCTCTGTGCTTTACATTCTAGGGTTTGAACACTTGCAGCGATGGCAGGATGTGCTAGACTGTAGAATACCTGCAACTTCTGACGGACTCAGGCTCTTTCATTCATAGGACAGAGGGTACACTACCTCATGGAGCCCCCGCAGGGGGAGGGCGATGAACCTCCCCCACAAAATGATAATGAGCAGCTTCTGAATCAGGAAAAAACTAGAACTGCAAACCAGAATGAGGACAATGAGGATCTGAAAGGTCAACAGACAAAACAAGATGAAAAGCCACCAGAGGTACACTCAACTACATGCAAACTCATCGCCTCTGTACGCCCAAAGGTAGTACTACCAGGCCATCGAATCAATGCGAAGATAGAGTACATGAAAGATCACGGTTTAATAGGGAAGTTCATCGGTCTGTGGCCAGCTGAGAAGGAATTAAGGAGCTAGATAAATGTGAAATGGCACCCAAAGGGACATATAAACCTGCAGTTAGGACCAAAAGGGTTCTTCACTGCTATCTTCAACTTCCTGGAGGATAGAAATAGAGTCCTGGATGGAGGGCCTTACTTCTTTAATGCAGTCGGTCTGTTTCTCAAAGGATGGGTGGAACGCTTCAACCCGGACAAGGAGGATCTTAGCTGGGCTTTGGTGTGGATCCGCTTATACTCGCTGCCGGCGGAATATTGGGAGGAAGAATCCCTACAAGTGATTGGAAATACTCTGGACGAGTTTGTCAAGATAGCAGAGGAAATGAAAACATGCAGATATACCTCTTTTGCTCATATTTGCATTTATATGAACCTCAACCAGGCTCTCCCAGATGCGGTAAGTATATCTCACTATGATATTGAATGGGTTCAGTCGATTGACTATGAACATGTGCCCTTTAAATGTCGGAGATGTCACGCCTTGGGGAATTTATTCAGAGACTGCCCGTTAATGCAAAAACCCTCTCCTGCCTCTGGTCCGGAAGCATCTGAAGTAAGCGGCTTCATCAAAGTAACGAATTGCCGAAAATCCCACAAGAAACAAGCTTCAAAGCCCAAAGTACCGCAAACCAGCCCCTCTGTGCCTTCAACAAGCAACAGTTTCAGTGTTTTAACACATCAACTGGACCCGCAAACGGACTTTCCTACACAACCGGAGCCAGAGTCAATGAAAGACAACCACTCAAAGATGGCAAATCCCACAATGCCTTATGCAGATACTCTAGTCAAGGAAGCTTATACCTCAGACAAGAAAAAAGAAATAATATGGAACACTCAAGTCATGCCGATGGAGATACCACATTCAAATGCCAGTCAAGAAGAGGAACCGATTGAAGAATCAAACGATCCACAGTTCATGGATGAAGAAACAGAAGCAATAGATATTGGGGATCTGGACATCCCAGGTCTAGAAAAAGCATGCACAACAAACAACTTTGACAACATTCCATCGGGACAACTTAAGAATCTGGAAGAAGTCCTATCTCAAGCGTAGAGGCAAAAATCTTTAGGTATATAGACTGGAGGCCCCTGGGATGGTAGATTCATAGCCAAAGATATCAAAAAGCGGGGAAGGAAAACTGATCTACAAAGAACAATCACAATAGGACAAATACTAGTGGATTTCGGCAGGTATTCCAAGTTAACCAAGTACTACAACTCTGAAAAAACTCCTTCCCAATGAAGTTAATCTCTTGGAATATAAGAGGGCTTAATAGCTCAAGGAAAACTCGAATTCTTAAAGACATGATAAAGCAAGAAAATCCTCAAGTCCTATTCTTGCAAGAGACCAAATGCAATTCTAGTGCATTAGATAGATTAGTTGCTAAAATATGGCCTGGGAGTCTTAATATAGTGGTGGATGCAGATGGCGCCTCTGGAGGCCTAGCGATTATCTAGCATTCGAGAGATATCATGCTCAACAACTTCCATGCACACAGGAATTTCCTTCAAGCAATCTTTCACATCATAGGCACAAATATACACAGGCTCTTAACTAATGTATATTTTCCACAGGAGACTTCTCTTAAAACAGGTATCCTAAATTCTCTCTCTGAAATTAACCATAACAGATCGCTCCCTCTTTGGATTGCTGGAGGAGATTTCAATATGATTACAAAACTGGAAGAAAAGAGAGGAGGAAGATGCAGAGGAATTCAGGAAGGGTCACTCCTAAAGGACTTCATTCAGAATAATTGGCTCATCGACCTTCCTTTCAATAATGGAGTATTTACCTAGAATAATAGAAGAGCAGGGAACCAGCAAATAGCTTCTCGGCTGGATAGGTGTTTACTCTCGGACAATGCTATTCATCTCAGTGGAGACTTCGTAGCTTCTATCCTGCCATTCTCGGGATCTGATCACTGGCCCATTTCCCTCCAATGGTCTCGTCCGGGAACAAGCTCCGCCGATCGTTTTGATTTGAGGCCTTCTGGTTGTCTCATCCAGACTTCCATCAATTAATCAATACAGAATGGAACAACTTCTCTCCTCCTCCAGGCTCAAAAATTTTCCAATTCCAGCAAAATCTCAAGCACCTAAAATGCAAGCTCAAGCATTGGAATCACACATCCTTCGGCAATATCTTTCAGGGTAAAGCAGCCCTCGAGCTAGATATGAAACAGCTACAACAGAAGATTATTATTAATGGCCGATCAGAGGACCTGTCAGAACAGGAAAAAACCCTTGAAACGCAACTTGCAGAAAAGGATAAGCAGGAAGAGACGTTGTGGAGGCAAAAATCAAGGGTCAGGTGGCTCAAAGATGGAGAGAAAAACACTAAATTCTTTCATAGCACTACAATCCAGTGCAGGATGCATAATAATATAACTCATATTCAAAACAAGCAGGGAATCAAAGTGGGAAAGCATGAAGAAATTGAGACTGCACTATTAAATTATTTGAAGCAGATGCACCAAGAGCCAAATGGGGACAGAACATAGGCTATAGAGAAAATTACTCGAAATATTCCCAAACTAATCTTAGAAGAGCATAACCAAATGCTTCTCAAGCCTGTCGATCTCCAAGAGGTGGAACTTGCAGTACGACAACTGAAAGCAGGCAAAGCCCCAGGCCTGGATGGATTTACCTCTATTTTTTTCCATAACTTCTGGGATCTAATCAAGATGGAAGTCTAGCAGGTGGTGGAGGAGTCTCGATCCTTGAGATGGATGTTTCCGGGAGTGAATGCTACTTTCATAGCACTGGTTCCCAAGGTGGATCAACCAAGCACACCTGACAAGTACAGACCGATAGCACTATGCAACATAATCTATAAGATCGTGTCTAAAATCATAGCCTTTAGGCTCAAACTTCTGCTTCCTCTCATCATCTCGCCCGAGCAATCTGGATATGTTGAGGGGAGGCAGATCACGGACAGGATCATTCTGACTCATGAAATAATTCACTCTCTGAAGATCTCTAAGAAGCCAGGTATGCTCCTCAAACTAGATCTTTCAAAGGCTTTTGATAGCCTAAGTTGGATGTATATTGAAAAGGTTCTAATGGCTTTTGGATTTGTTGCTCCCTGGGTTTGATGGATTATGAGCCTCATCTCATCCTCTTTTTTCTTACTCTTAATCAATGGCATACCCTCTTCGACCTTTCATCCTACTTGGGGCATCAGGCAGGGAGACCCCCTCTCCCCTTTTCTGTTTGTAATCATGGCCGAAGGTTTAGGTCGCAGTATTAGGTTGGCTCAGCAATCCCTGTGTCTCAAAGGCCTCTCCTTCCATAATTCCCCTGCTTTCACTCACCAGCAATTTGTAGATGATAACATGCTTTTCGGGCATCCTTCGGTCCAGGAGGCGCGTCAGCTCAAAACCCTTTTGATGGACTTCTCGGAAGCCTCTGGAGCCTCTATCAATAACTCCAAATCTCGAATCTTTTTCTTTCATACCCCCTCTGTAATTAAGTTAGCCATAATCTGCATTCTGGGATTCTCTTTAGCTAAACTCCCTTCTACTTATTTAGGTGCTCCTCTGATTGCCTCAACCCTAAAGCACTCTTCCTGGAGAATCCTTTTAGAAAAACTGAAGGTTCGGCTCTCCTCTTGGACTCACAGATCTCTTAATATGGCAAGCCATCTTGTCCTCATAAAAGTAGTTCTTCAAGCCATGCCTTTATACCTATTCTCCATCCTTGCTGCTACCAAATGGGTTCTTAAAGAAATCATAATTCTCCAAAGATCTTTTCTTTGGGGCAGTAGTGGCCTTAGGCAAAAGTGGGCTCTAGTCAAATGGAATACGGCATGTCTTCCAAAGAAAGGAGGTGGTATTGGTCTGAGAGACCCCTCTCACAGCAATGAAGTTATGGGGGCTCGAATCTGATGGAAATGGATAACTGAACCTCTCACCCCTTGGGCCTCGCTATGGATAGCTAAATATGCAAGAAACTGCCCAATGGAGGAACTAATTAGAATATCAGAGATCAACACAGGTTTAATCATGTGGAACTCAGCCAAGCAGCATAAGAATCTCATTCAGCAGCATAGCTTTTGGGAAGTGAAGAATGGTAGCAATGCAAGGTTTTGGGAAGACTCTTGGCAGCAGATGCCCAAACTCAAGGACCAACTCCCTCTCACTCCTCATCTGGAACAGGATATGCAACCTCATGACACGGTGGGAAACTTCTAGAGAAACTCATCAAACCAAGAGTACAGAGAATGGCTCAAAGCAACTCAAATATTAAGACAGGGGCCGATGCAAGTCCAACAAATTCTGGACACATAATTAATGAAAAGAAAAATTCAATATTCTGAGGAAAAGGATATTCTTAGGTGGGGATATGAAGAAAAGGGCACCTTTTCTACGAGAGAGGCCTACAATATCCTTATAAAGGAACACATGAGACAATCTGAGAAAAAGAAATTTCCATGGACCTTCCATCTGTCCCAACTGTAAACAGGATGAGGAAACCATAAAGCATCTCATGCATTACTGTCCGTTGGCACACAAGCTTTGGCAAAAGATCAGTTTTCACTGCCAAAAGGAAGGAAGATCTAACGGAGATATCACTGCTACTGTGCGCAACTGGGACCACAACCCCTATCAAAGTAAGATCTTAAATTTTCTCTGGAAGCTCATTTCAGGCTTTGTTTTGTGGGCCATATGGAAGGAGAGAAACGGTAGAATATTCAAGAATCACACCAGATCGCTGGAAGATATCTGGAAAATAATCAACCAAAATATTAAAGAAACCATATCTCTCAAGACCTGGTACCAAGAGGATCTCCCAACTATCCCCCAAGAACAATCAATTTGGAATAATTGGAATTTCCAAAGGAAGCAAGAACAACTAATCAAAGGAACAAAGCCTCCGAGAAGCCACTTGCCTGAGAAATGGCTACCTCCCCCCATGAATATGTACCAGCTAAATTTTAATGGGGCCTCAAAAGGTAACCCAGGGAATTCTGGCTTTGGAGGGATCTTCAGAGATCACAAGGGAGCTCCTATCTTAACTTTCCTAGGTTCAAGAGGGTGGGATACCAATAACTCAGCAGAATTGGAAGGTCTTTAGCAAGGGCTAATTCTGGTGCAAGGTAAGGGTCTCTTTCCTCTTATAATAGAGGGAGACTCCCAAATCATAATCAAAATGGTCTCAAGAATCCTACAAGGCTCCCCCTCCTGTAAGGTAAGTAACAGTTGGAGAATGGAAAAAAGGCTACAGTCTATTGAATGCTGGTTTTCCTCCCACAGGGCGGTCACTTTGAAACACATTCGCAGAGAAGGGAACAAAGTCGTGGACTTACTAGCTAATATGGGAGTTGACTGTAGGATGCATCTACATGTCGGATCAATTTCCAGCCTAGCCTCTGAATCTCAACTCTTGGATTATAACAATCTAGTGCAGAAGGAAATGCCTCAGATAGAAGAAGCACCCCCAGATGCGGGTGGCACAGTTGAATTAAATGAACGTCATGTCAGATTGTAAAACCAGGTACTGCCAGCTGCAGGGTAGCGTGGCTTCCCAGGTTTTCACCTCACACAAGAGGGAGGTAGATATTAAGGTTGGATACTATAGGAGTTTTGCATTAATGGAGTGCGCGTCTCAACGCAACACTGTGGCTGTTATAATCATGTCAATCCTGTGTGCTCTATTCACACCTCGTGCTCAGTCTTACGGCTCTGGGCTCTGGTTTGATGTGGGTTTTGGTGATAGGCAGAACCTTGCAAACAGAGGCAAGCTCCAGGCAAGCTCTCTGTATTACTAGAAAAGTTTCTATTATGCCAAGGTTCCCCATGGAAGGATTAGCGCGGTTTTAAGGGGTAAGCTCTCCAATGCTCTTGAATTTAGAATTGGACGTGTTGTACATCCGTCTCGAGCTTTCTCTGTGTGTTTAATTTGGTCTCTAGGTCAATCTTGCCATACCCCTGTTCTTGTCTATGGTCTCCCTGGTCTCTCTGTGCCTTCCCCTTCGCTTTTCATAATGGTTCGCCAGAGCAAGAGGAACCGCTCCAGGGGGTGACGTGGAAGCGGCAAACATCCAACTGTCGGTCATTCTGTGGACCCTGAACAGTCGCCTATTAATCCTCCCTCTTCTCATGAGGATATGCCTCCCCTGAGCCCTCGGTGCAAGCCTATTCCAAATAGCGCTTTCCAAACCACGCATTTCAAATTTCAAAGCAATCTGAATAGGCCTCTGATTACCGCTCACATTACCATAATCCTTTCGGAAGAAGAAAATCAAATCTCCCCTCTGTCATGCATTATTCGTAATCCTTTTCAAAGCAGTGAGCATTCAATGGATGAGGGATGTCCGAAGAATCGGAAAAGTGACAAGTTTGGTCAGGAGGAATTTCCCAAAAGCATTCCGCCCCTTGAAGACATATGCCCAGTTATCGGGGAAGGGACTCTTGGAGCCACAAGTCACTCCTTGGCGAACCCTGTCAGCGAGATGGATGGCAATGAAAGTTTGAGGATTGGCAGCGCGTGTCTAGTAGCGGAGAAGACTCGTGGTGAGGATATGGAAGCTTAATGCCACCTGAGCCTGCTTTTCTCCTTTTTTGTTTTTGATACCACTCAGATGACCACCTCCAGGCATTTTTGCTCACAGTCAAGGTTCAAGATCTTCAATCCGTTGTTTTGGCTTCCCTTCGGGGAAGTGGTGATCTACTTACTGGCTAGATTGCTAACAATTTCGGCTTTTCTGCTGTCAATGTCTCTATCTTCGTTCTACAAGTCTATCTCTGGGTTTTATATCTGTTTTCTAGCTCTATGTAACTGGTCTCCCCAGGTTCTTTTTGTAAGGGGGTAGTTCTGCTGTGTTGGGTGCTCTCAGGCTCTGATCTCTGAGGCCTCAACTCCATGTAAAAATATTCCGCTTTTCAGTTAATAGATTTTAGTCTTTGCAGAGAAAAAAAAAAAACTTGAATCATTGGCTCATCTTTTGTTTAGCTTTTTGTCGAAACTAAAATCTATGGTTATATTTAAATATGATTTTAGATTTTGATTCCAAGTCAACAGGTGCAATAGACGAAGTAGGTCTCAAACAACTTCAAAGGAAAATAAACTAAAAATATTTTTTCTTAGTTGAAATACCTTCTAGTTGTTTATGAGAAGTTTTTGTTGTATGACAAAGGTTAAAGTCGCCTAAAAAATATACAGGAAATCTGGTAGAAAGCTCTAATAATCTTGATCTTCCCTTATCTAGGTAAAGCATAAACATATTTTTGAAAATGTGTTTGGGAGCTATGAACTCAATTCTTGCATTAGTGTTCCCACTTGGAGCCATCAAAGTTGACCAACACATACATTGCGTTACAATTTTGTTGAGCCCAAAGTGCTTACATTTCTAGTTACATTTGAAACCAAGGCTAACCAAGTCTTGCTTTCTCCATTTTCACATACTTCAAAGGGTCGGTTTCATCACATTTAGCCAAAATTCTCTTAACATTTTATGCTTTGGAATTTTTCACAAATGCTTATGATTTCACCTTTAGGAACAAATAGGGTCCTCCTTAACATATTCATAGTGTTTCCTTTCCCCAATTCAAATATTAGATACCATTCCTCAATCGATCCCGTATCTCCATTCAACTTTATTTCTAAATCAGGTTTTCCTTCACATGTTCAAAATGTTCTCTTCCCTAGATCCTTAAATTAGGGCATTCTTTACTTGTTTGACTTATTGTCTTGGTCTCATTTCAAGGATCAACATAAGACTTCATTTCACAAATTAGGTCCCTTCTCAATTAGGCTTGAATGTGTTCAAATACATACATAAAATATTACACAAAATAATGTACAGACTATTGTCTTCCACATTCTCCCATTCCTTTTTTCCATTCCTTTGCACCTCTAAATGTAATTACTAATTTTTAATTGAATGATATACATATATATAGATAAATATACTATCATTTTCTATTACTTTTTACTTATTCTTATTTATTATTTTTATCTGCCATAAAATCTTACTTTTTATAAATATGTTTTAATAATTAAAATATTGTTATTCTAATATTAAAACCTAATTACAACCACGTTGCAACCTGCCCCTAAACTTAATAATTTAATTTCCAAAAACCATTTTAACCTAATTATAACCACGTTGCAACCTGCCTCTAAACTTAATAATTTAATTTCCAGAAATCATTTCAAATATAAAATGTTACTCATCAACATATTCATGTCTTACACTATTTCACTATTTCATCACAGCCTTGTTGGTTCCATGCAGATATAAGCGGTCAATGGAAATGAAAATGACAGAGATAACCCGTACATGAAAACGGTAAGCGGTTTGAATCTGGGCCTAGTTCAGGTAATTCTTACGGGTTACGGAATCTCCTATATCTTTATTTGGTTAAAAAAAAATGCATATGCATTAACAAAATAATAATTATTATGCAAATTTTAGTCATTAAACATATGATTTCAATACATTTCTACCGGAATTCATTTCAATACATTTCTACCAAAATTCAGAAATACATTTCTACCAAAATTCAGAAAATTTAGTAGAAAAAAACCAAAAAAACCTTCAAACAACTCGATTATGTTTACGGTAAATCTGCCGAAGCTAACCTGTGTCAGAAGATCGGGTTCATAAGTGATAGCGACGTAAATATGACAATGGCGGGAGGCCGTCCAATTGGAATGAAATTTATTGCCATTAGGTATTTTGTACGAGGATGCTGTTCTCTTTGTGACAATGGTGGATGATTGATTCCCCAAGTTTTTGACTGGGCAGTTGAAAACTGATTAACCTGAGAAATTTCATAATCCAAACAAACACAGATACCTCTTCCCACGTCTTGTCATTCATATGTATGATTTGACAGGTTATTTATATTGATTGGACGAGCGTACATATCAGATACTGTCTACCCATTATAACTCAGATAATAATAAGATCGGCAGCTTGGTTTTATTCAGCTATATATAAATACTGAGAAACTGGAGGGGAAAAATGAATCTACTAAATAATATTATGAGATGAGATCATCAGATGAAGATCATGATGATGTGAACTTGTGCTGGAGAATTTTGACGAGCTTGTCATCGATCTGGAAAGCTCTGGCGAGAACAGAGGCAGAAACAGAGGGTGAGGCTCCGAACAGGGCCGGCGCAACCTGCTGAGTTCCTGGACTCTGGCTGTTCAGTGAAGCTATGGCCACTGCGTTGACAGAGCCAATGTTCTGTTGGAAATGCACAAGACCTCGCGGGAACACAAACACGTTTCCCTTCTCCAATGTTGTGGAGAACAAAGTGTTGTTAGTGTTGATAAAGCCAACTAAGAGAGTACCCTCGATCACCACCAAGATTTATGTTGCCCGCGGATGGGTGTGAGGAGGATTAAGGCCGCCCCGAGCAGCGTAATCAAGGCGGACCATGGAGATTCCCAAGGTGTTTAAGACTGGTAGCTGCATTACAAAAGCTGGCGTTACCATGAATCCCAACTGATTATTCGTATTTCCTGGTTTGTCTAGGCCCGTCAACCGGAAGTCGTTTGCTGTAACCATCATCGGACTCTTACATGGAAACCCGTTCACAATAACTGCACATAATTCAAATCAAACATAAAGTTAATGTTATTGACCCATCATCAGCTTACATACAATTGCAAACGCACCAGACACACACATATAGCATGCAATTACAGAGTGGATCAGCCTACATAGATTTGCAAACACACCCCTCACCCATGCATATATAGTGCATTGTAGATACATTACCTTTGCTTTTCAAATCAGCAACGCAAATGTCTTGCAAAGGATCTGGACCACTTGCACCCACAATAACAATACTATTCGCGTATGATAAGATCACTAGTACTGCCAGTGCTAACGCCGGAAAGGATTCCATGGCTGCAGCTCACTATTTTTCTTTTCTTCTATTCGAAAATAAATAGAGCTGGACTGAATTTGATTTAGAAGGAAGAACGTTCCTCCCTTTTATAACAAGTCTAAATGATGGGTTTTTAATTTAAGCCCAGGAAGCATGGGTTTTGGAAATTAAACATGGTAGTAGTTATTGGAAACGTAGAAAAAGTCAGTCGTTTCCCATCGACTCTCCTCTGTCGCGTATGACTGTCATAGTTCTGGTTGGTTACATAGAACGTCGTAGAGTCTAACGCATATAAAAAGCTTAAGTAATGGATAACCGTCTCAATCAACCCAAAGAAGCAAAAAAATTTCAGATTTATGTCTGTCAATCAAAGAACCTTTTCACCTCGCGTTATATGTTTATTTGTGTAGTAGTTATGGATAATCGTCTCAATCAATCCAAGGAAGCAAATATTTTTCAGAATTGTCTGTCAATCAAAGAATCTTTTCACCTGGCGTTATATGTTTATTTGTGTAGTAGTTAGTGTTTTGTATACTTGTTCAAAGAAGATAACCTTCCTTCAACCACTAAAACATATAAAAATAAAAAATATTATGAGGATATGCTCAATAGCGTGGTATTTCCTTCGAGTATCCCCGCTTGATTTGGGTAATATATGTTTTACATGGATGTTCTTTTTAAATAAAAAGGTAAGTGTAGTCTAATTAGCGGTGGAAATTCCGGTTATATTTAGAGAAAATCCAAGTTATAGTTGTTAAACTTCAAATTTTTAGGTGTCCTAGATGTTTTTGATGGTGCTGAATCCATTTCCACCATCAAAAACAAGATTCTAACACCGTGTCTACAAGATTTTTTGAAATTTTTTTAATCAGATTCCCGCCACTTTTGGCCTTCCGGGCAATTCCTCCACCTCGTTAGACACTCCAAAAATAATGTGCATCATATATTTATATATGATTTTTGGAATATAATACAATTTTAATGTTAATATTTAATTATGTCAAGTATAATAATGTTTTTGAAATAGTGTGTTTGCTAGAGTATTAGATGGAGGGGTTTTAAGATAATATTTAATATAATTTTTCAGTAAATTGTCTTAAGTTGGGACAATTTTTTTTAGATATTGTCTTAAATTATTGTGTCTTCAAATTATTGTCTTATTAAAGACAATATAGAAACAAGATATGTCTCTTAAAAGAATTTCATTATCTCTCTAGGATATTAACATATTATTTCAAAAAACTATATTAAATAAAAATTGAGACAATTTCTTTTTTGTCTCTAGAACATGATATAATTAAAAAATTAAAAATTTAGTTTTGTTAAAATATAACATTAGAGCAATTTCATTTTTGTCTCTCTAAGACAGTATGAATTATATGTTAAAAAATATTTTTATATTAAAATACAAATAGAGACAATTTCTTTGTCTCTCTAGAGTTGATAGAAATATATATTTAAAACATAACCAAACTAATTTTCATATTAAAAAAATAAATAAATTATTTTTAATTATTTTTAATTAGATGACCCATTTAATTTGAAAAATAGCATTGTCCATTCTCTAAAATTCATCCAAACCATATGGACTGGTATTTCTACATTTTCGAAAGATATCTAACTATGCAAAGACTATATCCTGCCATATCCATTCATTTCATCACAAGAGATTCAGTTTGTCCACAATTTTTGTTGGTCTCTTGGATATCTCAAAGAAGTATAGATGGAGTTGTTGAAACACTCGAGGACATCCTCTTTGTTCAACAATCCACCAGTAATGAAATGTCTATAATTAAGGACTACCTGAAGAGAGAAATTATTCTGGTTGACTGGATAGAAAGAATAGCCCCCTTACTATCATAGTTACCATCCCCCCCTATGCAACCTTGTATTCTTTGCTCTCCAATTCTCCATTTGTTTAGCTTCCTTATGGTTGAATGACTATAGCTAGTGATAAATAATAGCTAACGCCTGCTCAAGTTCCACGAAAGCATGCTCAACTAGGACTTTCCTCTAAGGAAGGTGACGATTAGTTAGGAAGGTTATTCCGCGCGACCATTTGATTTGATTAGTCCCAATCCCATTTGATTTTCTTTGTAGGGTAAATCCTGTTAGACCCAAGAAGCCATTCCCACTAGCCATAAATAAAACTAGACATATGAGAGACATTCCATCCATGGGAGGCATGCATGTGACATTACCCCAAATTTCATACCTAACCAAGGGCACTGGTCTTCTGTTTCTTGAGATTCCAGTTCAAGAGACACTATATTGCTTGTTCGCCTCATAGTTGTTCATTCAATTTCTTCATACCTTCTCATCTTCTCTCTATAGTCTGTGAATGCTGAAGCTTCAGTTTCTAATTCTCTAGTCTTCAATATTCAATCTCAAATTCTCTACCTATCTCATATGCTCAAATGCTAAACCAAACCCATGGGAGAACTTAGTATTTATAGGAAAAAAATTGAGTGTGGTTAGATTGGATAAATTCCAAAACCATTCATGATTAAAATCACATGCAACATAAGGTGTTCCTTTGGCCCTTTTTGTTCTGATTCCATCCATGGATTCATGGAAGGTTTTCATAAATATACCTAGATACTATGTCAAAATCACACTGTGTGAGTAGATTTTGTACTTTGGAAGCTAACATAAATGTTATAGATCGTTAAAACTGAAAACACTAATCAAAATTTCTACTAATGGTACTTACCCATAAAAACATTATGTTGATAAACAAACCAATATGCAGTGATTTGATTTTGTACTTTGGAAACTAACATAAAGGCTATGGATGGTTAAAGATGAAAACACCAATAAAAAATTATGTTAAAGGTACCTACCCAGAAACACATACTTCTGATAAACAAACCAATATGCATACAAATCAAAATAATCAAACTAGAATAATTGATTTTTTATTAATTCTAAACATGAATCTAAATCTACAACTCAAAATACATACTTTCGAACCACAAAATGGTGTGCCATGTTTCTCCTTTATAGACCAAGAAGAAGATAGGGACAATGATTCTACACGCATGCACAACAACATGTTGATTGGGTGTGTGAATTTTAACCATAGCCATGAAAAAAACAAGGTGTTCTCTCCTACAGATCTCCATCCTTCAATGTACTTAAAATCCTCATGCAAGAGTGTTCCTATTGACTTTGGGACTTGCGCCCTACCTTTTGCATGTAGAATTATATAAAGAAAAAAGAGATCTAGCACTGAATTGTTGAATAGAGAAAAACATCTAAAACTAGAAGTGAACTGAATATGGTGCATGCATCATGCATGTGCACCCTTGTCTCTTACTCCTCTAAATACTAGTGTGCCCTCAAAATTATTGTATGGACTGCTGAATGAGGGTGTTGTATTGTTGTATGTTATTCTGCTAAAGTAAGATCATTGTAGATGGAAAACTCTTTGAGCAACATAGGTAAACTAACACATTCTACCAGTTGGTTGCTCTAACCCAAGTGATATACAACTTTTACGACGGGCACAATTACTGATTTGATATTAGTACATTGATTTCTATCTTATACACCTCCCCCTCAAGCCACACTTTGTCTAAAGTTTCCTTACCACTACCATTCAAGCCGAATTCTTGCTTTTGTTATTGAACTACGGATTTCCTTTTCCAATAGACTTTAAATTTTTTTTTAGCCAACTAGCATAGTCTTTAATAATAAAAAAATCAGACTATATATTAAAATGTTAATTTTTATTTTTAAGTCAAGTTTCATTCATTTCTTAAATCCTATCATAAAAACATGCTTTTCTTTTCCTTTCGACATCCAAAAATTAAGAAAGTTTAAAGACAGTAAATTTACAACATGTCCCTTGTGAGGCATGTAACATGTTATTGCAATTGTAAATTGGAAACCAAAGAGCTAACATAGAAAATGAAACAGAGCAGAGTAAATAGGAACCATCATCCATTCTTGGGGGATTCAGATTCTGCTGCTATAAATGGCTCTTTATTTCTTTCTAGAAAACATCCTAGGTCTAGAGGGAGGCCCAAATGAGCTTCAATCTAGAGTAGATGTCTATCCAAGCCATTCATGGAGAGATAAAGTTCATCTACATAAGAAGAAAATCTTCCTTAACTTAATTTTTTTCTAGTAATAACCTCTCCAACATTGTCTTTCAACGTAAATATCTATTATGTACATATATTGGCTAAAGAAACCATGGGTGTGATCACCATTGGGAATCTATTCAACTATCTCACAAGCCACCTCAGTATTAGTTAGGAAACTACATTCACTTACATATCCATTTTTGCCACAATTTTTTTTCCTAGATAGTCTAAGGCATTTGTAAATAGTAACACCTTACAAAGGATTCCTCCATCTACTAGGCTCGATTTCCTCCATGGTCCTTGCAGTAAGCAATATCGTGTTGGATTTTAGCACATTTTCTCCACATTGCAACCGCAAAGCTAGAAACAAAACCAAGCTTAGTGAAGAGGGATGCAGTGTGAAGAAGGGGTGTGGAGGGAAAAGATAATGGATGAAAGGAAGAGGAAAGTGAAGGAATTTTATAGACTACAAAATGATAGAACTAGAAAGAAACCATAGAGAAAGGGTTGAAGAGAAATCCAAAAAAATCCTAGCAAGAGGTATTACCCCAAAGATGAAAATTGAATCTTAAAAGATAACAAAAATTAGAGCTAGAGTAAGGGGAATGATGCCAATGATATTTTCAACTAGAGAACATGGAAAAAGTCATGTCTCAGAAGGAAACAACCAAATACAACCAACGATCTTGAAAACTTACAGGATTTACCTACATTGGAATCCATTGCATATAATAAATGTAAAGTGTGGGAGCTTACAACCATGAGTGGTTGTGATACATCCCAAATTTGAAGGTTATGCTATGAAACCACCCCTATCTTACATAGAGTTTCAACATTGCATGCACTAATCATTCCACTTTGAGTGTAGTGAATATATCATGTGGGAATTAGAGAGGGTAATGAGCCTCAGGGTTGGAATTTGGATTACTCTTTACCCGTCATACAATTTTGTTTTGACGTTTTAGTTTTTATGTTGCCCTTCAAGAAACGTTATGTTTAAAACTTTGCCCTTCAAGAGTGATGTTTTGATAATAAATTAACCCTTCACTAATAAAGGTTTCATTAAAAACACATATCTATCATAAGAAAAAAAAAATGACCATAAGACATAAATGACTTATTGAATTCTCAATTTTGGTTTGAAATTGTAGGGAACACTCACAATAAAATATCCATAACTGTGAAATCAAATGGCCTTCACTCATACATGCCATAAAATTTGTATATATGAGATATTACTGAGGAGATATTATGGGATGTAAATATGGCCAACAAAGTAAAACTATAAGATGGACTATCCTTTGCATCCTCTCCACCATCATAATCACATGGAATCAATGTGGGGCTCCATCACCAAGGGTTTGTAGTCAAGAAAGTACAATGCATTAAAAGTGTTTTAGTATTTCATAAGTGGCAATAGATGTCATTATTCATAAGCCATATCTTTCAAATATTTTAAGTGATATGTTGAGGCACTTGACATCTGGTGCAAATTGTAGTCGAAGCAACACTTTCACTATTCCATAAGTGACATTTTAATATAGAATAACTTTCATAAGTGAGTGGTGGGTCGGTGATATTGTGACAAGCCTCTGGCCCAAACAATCCAATAAAGGTGGGTGACCAATACACATAGGGAGAGCTAGTGGCAATAGGCAAGATTGTGGTCCAAATTTATTATGACAAGGAAGAGGTTTTGTTCTTTCAGCTACGCAGGTTCGATGATGCACTAACACACTCATGGATTGATTGTTTGTTTCATTCAATTGAGAATTTTAACGATGTTTGCATAAGAGATAGATGCATATTCATTGGATTTCGAGGAAACTATTTGAAATTGGATTCTAATCCAACTTACCTTGATCAAATGAATGAACTCTGAGTTATTGAAATATATATATTTTCTTCCTGTTGGCTTATTTAGGCTTGACCTAGGTTCGGAAGAGTTATTTAGCCAAACAAATCCCACAGCTATTGGCCCTTTCGACAATAGCCCGCGAAGCACGGATTGAGGTTTCACCTGAGGTAGCAGGGGAGGGTGCTAGAACTAGGATTCCGCACCCTATGGATGTCTAGATGTGTACTGGAGGGTTTGCGCACTGTTCTACAACTCCGCGATGCTTGCCCTTCGCGCTGATCTAGGATGATTATAATTTTCTTACTCATGTGCTATTCTACTTGAAGGCAAAAGTTATGATTCAGAACTATTCAATAGGGTCTTTAACCAAACATTTAATCAACATAATTTATTCGTACACAAAATGAACCTAGATTCGCATACATTCATCACATTTGCATTAACCAGATATATAAAGGTAAACCATAAAGATAGATGCGCAATAATAAATAATTACAAAAGCAAACTTTTCTTTATTATTATTCTTCACCAATACATCCAAATCTACCCTGCGCACTCAGCTGTAGGGGTCTGCACACACAGCTACAGACTTTCTAGGCCTTTTCACACACAGCTACAGAGCCTCTACCTCCTACCTAAACCCCAACTCAGACTTACAGACATTTTCGATCTTTCTACTTCAAGTACCCATTACATTTCATGCCAAAAAGAATTGCCTTTCCCTCATAGAGCCACGCTCTATTTATACCCTTTCCCTGGCCCGTGATCCCTACGCAAGCCGACTTTATTTACATTAATTTTTATTATTTTTGGATAGACTACCCTTTGACTCAATCTATTATAGTTTGCACTCTGCATGTTTAACAGAGTCTTTATCCTAACTTTACCCAAAATGTCCAGCTTCGCGCCCCTCAACCATTGCACGGGGCTTGATCCAAGTGGATATTGGTGGCCACCCGCTAATTCGACTTGGATTCCCTCTAAGTGCTTCGTGCAGTTTTTTTCAGTTTCCTTAATTATGGCACAATTTACTATTTTTAGCAGTTTTTCGGGT
>APFE030780840.1:35097-76530 GCA_000404065.3 Pinus taeda
AAGCATATTTCAGTATTTTCCATTAATGAAATGAAGTATTATTTCCGCTGCATCTTTGTGTATATGGTTATCTCTGTATTTTATTGCGTTCCTGTTTAAATCTGGATCAGGGCTTCCACTACCCAATAGTCCCCCAACACAGTCATTGTGACTCGTCCCAAGTCACTCATCGACACAACTAGATACTCTGCCTTGGTTTCGCGGTTTTCCTCCCTGTGAGTGACGATCATCGTCTTGGTACTCTGTCCTTGTCTCCTACAATGCTTTATCTGTCTCCTGCTTCAGTGTTTCTACCACATCTCGCAACCAACGATGCTCATTCTGCTCTTCTCGGTTAACATAGAACACCCCCTTCAAAGAGTCTAGTGCGAGTAGGGGAGCTACCTCTTGGTACCACTACAACTTCTTCCAATCTTCGTACTTGCCCTTCACACTATCCGCTGCAGCTTGTGTTGCAATTTTGCAAGACCCTATCTATTGTTCATAAGGTCCCAATCTTCGAGGGACATCAGAGGCATCTTACTAACTGCATGTCTACTCGTGGTCGCCATCTGTTCATCCTTTCGTTGTTCTATTGAAGTGCACCCACTTGCCCCTGGCCGAGGCGATGACCTACGGAACAATTATGCTTCGTGTTCCCTCTTTTCTAGTACATCTCCTACTGATGATGTTGCAGCTTGCAGGATGCCCGCTTCAATCACCTGCATACTCTTCAGAGAGTGCAGCCTTTCTATCGGCCAAATTACTACCTTCAGGTGCATACCCTATGCATAGAAAATGAACAGCTACATCTATGTTTCTGAAATGTAGGCCATCGAGTGGAGTTCCCTTGGTAATTTATAAGCCCTATGAAATTCAAATGCAATGATTTCCGCTCATTGATGTTCATGTAACCTTCCTATGTCGAATCTGTAGCCATTTGTTCCATATCCGGTTCGTACTGTATCTCTTAATGTCTCACCACCTGCTCCGTTTTGCCATGTTGCTGACATCTTGTCATGAATAGTGATATCAACGGTCATTATTATGATCGGTGCATCCGTGTGAGCCTCCTCGCGCCATCGTGACCCTTTTGTTTGGTTAAATTCTCGCGTACCATGGTACTCGTGCATTTGTCCCCTAGGCTGCTTTATCATCCTGTCCTCTCTTTCAACTGGTTGGAGCGGTGAGACTATCTTCTCCTTGGCTAGTCAGGCGGTTGGCCCGCCCGTGTACAGATTTAGGCGACTGTCGTTCACTCTTCCTAGAAATGGGTCTCCATTGATTTTAGCCAGCTGAACCGCGCCTCCATCGGTAAAATCTACTGCGTGTATCACCAATTCATTCTTTTGCTAGATAGAATACCCCTATGGCACAGTGCCCGTAGTTAAAAAGTGGATTATATCTTCAAAGTGGCAATCTGTAATATGCACAACATATAATTGAGCGTCTGGAAGTCCTTCTTCTAGATTTTTTGGTTCTTCACCAGTCTTAATTCGGTACAGATGATCTAGACCTACATTCAAACGTCTTGGATTTACAACAACCTCAAAATCGTATTATTGGAACAAAAAAAACCATAAAAAAATGCGCCCCCCCAACACAGGCTTATTCACTAGGTACTTGAGCGCAGAGTGATCCGTGTACATCTTAAAATATCCTCCAAGTAGATAGTGACGGAACTTCTGGAGCGCGTATACCATTGCTAATCCCTCTCGCTTAGTAGTGGAGTAATTCTTCTCTACCTTGGACAACTTGCGACTTGCGAATGCAATCGGATGGTCCAGCCCCTTCGCTCCTGGTTGAGTGAGTACTGCTCCCAGTGTGATACAAGATGCGTACACATGTACATGAAACTCGATGTCCCATTTCAGAAAGACCAATATAGGAGTGGAAGCCATTTTCTTCTTAAGCGTCTCTAGGCTTCTGTTGCATTCCTCATTCCAGCAATAAGTAGCATCCTTTTTCAGTAATTGCTCCATCGAAGCCATAATCTGGGCGTAGCTTTTGATGAACTTCCGATAGTAGCCGATAGCGCGTAGCTGCTTTACACTGTGCAATGCTTGTAGATTCAATATGACAACGATTTTTGTCGCATCCACCATCAGTCCTTGCTTACAAACCACATGGCCCAACAAGTTCCCGAAAGGGACGAGAAAAGTACACTTCTTTAAGTTGAGCGCAATCTAGTGTCATTGGCAGGTATCCAGCATTAATCGTAAGCTCGCGACATGCTTCTTGACCAGGCAAAAGACGGTCTAGTCATCTAGGTAGACTTCTAGGAACTTGTGGATAAACTCCTTGAATGCGGCTACCACAATATGGTAAAATATCATGGGCACATTCTTCAATCCAAAGGGCATTACTGTATACTGAAAACAATCCCATTCAGTAGCAAACGTTGTCTTGCTCCAATCTTCAAGGATGATCTGGATCTAATGGTACCCGAAGAACCTGTCTGTGAAGGAGTATGCTTCTTGCCCGCCCACATTTTCTAGTACCTCGTCTGTAAAGGGTGTTGGGAACGGATCATTAACACAAGCTTCATTGAGCTTTCACAGATCCACACAGATGCAGATTTCCCCTTTTTGTTTCTTCTCGTATAGGACCATAGGGCTTACCCAATCAGATTCCTCAACCGGTTCAATAATTCCTGCTACTGACATCTTATCCAATACCTTGCAGACTTTTTTTTTGTATTTTGGATCCAATCGATAGGGTTGTTGCTTTACTAGCTTCACATCTGGCTTCAAAGTTATCTTCATCATCCCTAGGCCTCCTAGAATCCCTTTTAACTTTGTCATTTTTTTAGGAAATAAATCACGATATTCGCGGAGTAGTTTGACGACCTTTTCCACTATGGCGTCGTCCCAGTAGTCCCCAAGCATGGCATACTTCGGCTCTTCCTCTGTTCCAATATTTACTTGCCTTGTTTTCAACAACGCCGTGATGTTTGGATCTTCTATCTCAGGGCCACACACCTCACGATTCCCTTCAGATTCTGGTATATTGATGTTATGCGGGTCATCCTCATCATCTTCTGCTTGTACATTATAACATGCCAAGGCCTGGTTCAACTGTCGCTACCAGTCAGATAGCTCGACCTCTTCTGGTTCTGGCGGTGTTCTAAATATGGCGGCCTTTAATAGCTTTAATTCTTCGTCCACAGTATCCATCCATTGGTCTTCAAAGAGAAAAGTCGACAAAAACCCTTCGCGCAGGATATCCCATTCGCCAGTGCCATGCCGGAGCTCTGTTTCCATATACCAGTTTCTTGGAATGACATCTAGGGCATGATAAAATAAGTGCAACTACTTTGGTTGAGGCTCTGCACCATAAGCTCGGGTCCAATTGGTCAAATGAATGCGCGGATCATCTCGTCCATTGTATTTCACCATTATTCATAGCTCAGGCTTTCCAAATCTTATTTGCATCATGCCCCTGCAACTTCACCGATCTTCGAAGGTTCCTACATGGGTATCCCACCATCACGCTGGTATCACACGCAATGCCCATTTTAGTGCATCGAACCGTTGGTACTCTGGTACCATGCTTTTGAACTTATCCGTGAAGTCCTCTACTATTGTCAGCCCACCATACGTCGGCAGTTCACGGTTTTGAACTTTAATGCAATACAGGGATTTCGTCATCATATTATAGTGCAATGTGGTTGCCTTGTTCACCCTGTTGTGCCATCGTTCATCCTCCTCATCTGAATCCCTGACGTAACCCCGGGAGAATATCCACTCCTCTGTTGCAACAAGTTTGTAGATACTATCTAATACATCATCCCTCTCTTCACTATGCACTAGTTCTGTGTAGCGCGGTCCGTCTGTTGGGTCTAGTGGAACAACAACCCGGAGTGACTTCTTCTTAAATATCATCTTCCTCAATTTGAGGTTAATAACCCCATTCATGTCAATGGCCCAGTCTATCCCTAGCAATGCAGGATATGGACTATGTTCATCTGTAATTTCAATAACTTCAAAATCTGTCTAGGTACTCACGCCATCAATGTCTACTGTAACCCCTTGCAGCCTTCCCATGGGCAAGATCTTCTGTTGGTTGTCTAGCCGCAAATGGATAGGAGACCATTGTAGTGTAGGCTTACCCATGTGCTCCCAAGTCTATTTAGGCAATACGTTTGCATCATAACCCAGGTCCAGAATGACCTAATCCATCTCGTAGTCACCAATTTTTGCTGTTAGCCACATTTCCCGACCCATCCGCGATGCGTGTCTTCCTATTTTCCATACTACACGAGGTTCACCCCACCGCGCACATCTATTAATCACTTCCTGCAACCCTCTAACTCCCTGGTTGTCACGAAGTAGTTTTAGGCAGGTCTCTAAGAAGGTATTCATCATTGAGGGATCCCGAGTTGGCTCAGGCGGATCCCTACTACCTTGGGTAGAGACGTCTGTGAAGCTTCCCCTAGATTCCATATTAGTCTTCCCATCGACCTTTTTCTATAGCTACGCCATGTCGCAATATCCTATTGACCATGGATTCATAGTCACAAGGTTCGGATTTCATCATCTACACGTTTTGCGTTGTTGTAGGAGGCGCTGCCTTCTTTTCGCAAATCTATGCTATCAGCATGGGGCAATCTAGTAGCTCGTGATCGAATTGCTCATAATACAGACATGATATTCGGGTCAGATTGGTACAATCTTGCACATAATGTCCTGGTACTCCACAGTCGTAACAGATTAGCTGGCCGTGACCCCTTCCTAGTCTTATTCTGCCCCGTCCTCGACCCCATCCTGGGAACCTACCGCGCCCAATCGTTGCGGCTGGATTCTGACCTCGCCCCTCAGTCTACATTCTATAGGCAGGCACCTGGTCCATCAACATTCGATAACTACAACAATCCCTTTCCTCATGACCCACTGATCTACAAAAGTTGCAAAAGAGCTGTTGGGGGGTCTGGTTGTATTTTGGTAATAGATGATAATTATCCGTGTTGTGCTTTCCTCCTACCTGATAGATTGCGCACCAGAGCAGAGCGACCACGCTCTGCCCTATTTGTGCCTCTGGTCGCAATGGTGTTGGTCCCCCTGTGACCACAAACTTCATTGACACTGGATAATGATGCTTATCATGTCCCTGGCCTCTACACTTGATGCACCATACTTCCTCCCAGATTTCTGAATGCGGCATCTGGTCGTGTTTTAACTTTTGTATCTCCAAACACAAATTTTGGACCTGCACTTGGATTTGATGAACTTACAACCCTGGGTCCTATAACAGGGTTTTGTGCAGCCGCATTGCCGCTTCCAGCGCTTCCGCTTGGGTTGAGATCTTTTGTTGTGACAAAGTCGTCTTTAGATATGGCGTTAACGATGCGATGAACCAAGCACAATGTCGTGCATCCGTCAGGGTCATGTTGGCCTCGCGAATTGTGCTTTTCAGCCTTTGATCCAAATCCCATGGAGTCTCGCTAGGCATCATTGTGATCTCTTCGAATCCTACAACCAACTGTGCTTCTGTCTTTGGTCAGCTAAACTCCTTTTTCAATTCAGTATAGATATTTGTTATCCCCGTCGTTGGGTTGGTGCTTGAATACTTCATGTACCATGTTAGTGCCCAGTCTTGCAGCGTGGTGACTAAGATGGCTTTCTTGATGTTATCATCCGCGACTTACTGCACATTCCATACTAATGTTAGTACAAACCAAAGTTGTTCCGGCTCTTCGCCTCTGGCTCCCTTAAATACAGGTAACTGAATTGCATTTGCCATTGCTACTCTTAATATATCACCATCCCTGGTTTCTCGAATTTTTCAACTTTCTTTCTCTATTGGGTCCCCACGTTCCACACCTAAATACCCTTTAGGCAGATCCCGGTCCCGCAACGCAACCATTTGTTGGCTTATTTGGGCCTGACCCAGGTTCAGAAGAGTTATTTAGCCAAACAAATCTCGCAGGTATTGGCCCTTTCGACAACAGCCCGCAGAGCGCAGACTGAGGTCTCACCCGAGGTAGTAGGGGAGGGTGCTGGAACCAAATTTTCGCACCCTAGGGATGTCTAGATGTGTACTGGAGGGTTTGCGAACTGTTTTATAACTCCGCGCTGCTTGCCCTTTGCGCTGATCCAGGGTGATTATAATTTTCTTATTCATGCGCTATTCTACTTGAAGGAAGCAATTATGATTCATAACTATTCAACAGGGTCTTTAAGCAAACATTTAATCAACATAATTTATTCGTGCACAAAATGAACCTAGATTCACATACATTCATCACATTTGCATTAACCAGATATAGAAAGTAAACCATAAAGATAGATGTGCGATAATACAAAATTACAAAAGCAAACTTTTCATTATTATTATTCATCACCAATACATCGAGATCTACCCTGCACACTCAGCTGCAGGGGTTTGCGCACATAGCTACGTACTTTCTAGGCCTCTGTGCACATAGCTGCAGAGCCTCTACCTCCTACCTAAACCCCGACTCAGACTTACAGACACTTTCGATCTTTCTACTTCAAGTACACATTACATTTCATGCCAAAAAGCACTGCCTTTCCCTCATAGAGCCGCGCTCTATTTATACCCTTTCCTGACCCACAACCCCTGCGCGGGCCAAATCTATTTACATTACTTTTTATTATTTTCAAGTGGACTACCCTTTGACTCAATCTATTACAATTCACGCTCCATGCGTTCAGCGGAGTCTTTATCCTAACTTGATCCAAAATGTCCAACTTTGTGCCCCTTAACCGTTGCGCGGGGCTTCCACTACCCAACACTCCCCCTTGTCCGTGGGAATTCAATCATATTAAGATCGACAATCTAATGAGATCTCATGATGAACAAAACATTTCAAACCAAGCCAAATTTGTTGTGTTGTGGGTAGGTGTATATGTGTGTGTGTGTGTGTGTGTGTGTGTCATTATCTAATATATTATTTGATATGAAGTCTTTATTAGGCTAGATGTTTATTGATCACTTACTTTTGTAGACTTATGTTTAAGGAGACTAGGTAAGAACCTTAGTTGAATGGTCTCAGGTACATTTTCCATGGTTGTGTTTCCTTAGGCTATAGGTGCTTTTGTGCAAGTTGTAAATATCTTAATTCCTACTTTATTAAAAATATATTTTCTTTCTATGTGTGTGCATATTCGAATTCAGGATGTCTCTTCAATTGGTATGGTTCATTCACATCCACCTCAAACTTCATCAACAAGAAAGAAAATCAATCAAAGGTGAAAAGGGGCCTAAATAGATTTACCCATGGAAAATTGAAAGCTTTCAATATTAATGGCACAAAATAATAGAGAAAGACCATGAATGTGAAGCCTAGGAATAAAAATACACAAAATTGTTATCTATAAGTTTATAGTTCCTATTTGTAATAATTCCTAAAGCATAAAAGAGCCAAACAAATTTCATTTCTAGATGGTTTTATCAAGAAACCTTTCGAAGGTAAGATATCAACACTATTATCATGTTTACAATTGAGTTCTTCAACATCATTTCTACATTTATTAATTTTAATAAAATAATAAATAGTTTCTAGTGATGTTTTATATTTGTTTCATTAAGATGGTCAAACTATACAATTAATAAATTAGATCTTGGATTTTACTTAATGCTTAACCCACTTAATATATTACAAGTATGTGTTTAAGCAACACATCTTGTTGGTGATGGATAGAGTAAAACGACACTAACAGTTAATTATATACGCACTTCTTAGAAATTTTATAAAAGAATTGTGTTTATAAATTGGAATTGTTGACAATTTTCTTTAGCTTTATAATATGTCTTAAAATTGATTTTGTTTGGCTAAGAGTTTGATTTCATGGAATGTAAGGAAATAGGTTAATAGCCCAAGACTCCAGAGACATTGGTAAGAGTGAAAGCCAAACTCAGACTACCAGTAGGGTAATTCCAGGGTGTGGTTTTTCTTGAATAACCATGATGAGTCAACCTAAATTAATGTGAGTTTCACCACTGAATTATAATTATTTTTCCCAATATGAAAAAAAAGAAAAAAAGAAAAGAGAAAAATTATTAGAATATTGTAGAAAACAATTTACTAAATATATTTTTAACTAAAACATCATAAAAGAACACTAAATTAAAAAAAAATTGTATTTATCCAGTTTTAATTGTTTAAGGTTAGAGAGATTTTTAAACATACTAAATTAATTTATATATTTAAAAAAATAATTCAATCCATACAAATCTACAATTTCTTTAGAAAATATTGTACTTAATTCCAATAAAAAAAACCTTAAATAGTTAATAATAACCCAACTCTAAAGAGTCCCATGGTTATGAATAATATCTTTCAGCGAGTCTGATTGAAGCCACAATCTCTACACAAATTTTAATTTCAGCCAACCGTTTATGTAAAATAATGTCAAGAAAATTGCGTCCTCGATTCCTCAGAATCATCATCCAAAAGCCTCTGGGTTTTTCTTCTCTAACCACTTTTCAAACTCTTATTCACAAATTAAGACAGTCTCAACAATTATACAACTCTACAAATATTATAGTTAGAACGACAAGACTATAATAACCAGGGGGTCCTATAATTATGAAGATAAAATTATAGTGCAAGCAAATTGTTCGGATTTCAAACTATAATAAACAGAAAATCCTATAATTATGAAGATAAAACTATAGTGCACGCAAAATTTCAAAATTAAGTATGGTAGGAGCACTTTGTTCGAATTCCAAATTTTTGAAATAAACATTTTCAGATTTTGGAGATCCTATAATTATGAAGATAAAATTATAGTGCAAGCAAATTGTTCGGATTTCAAACTATAATATAAACTGGAAATCCGTGCAAGCAAACTATTTTGCATTTCAAAATTAAGTGTTAAAGGAGCACTTTGTTCGAATTCCAAAATTTTGAAGTAAACATTTTCAGATTTTGAAATTGTACCCGGTAGGCAGAGATTGCAAATTAAAATTTATTTCTTGATAAGATCGTTATGGATTTGTTATAATGTCCGTTCCAAGTTGAAATGGAAAGGTGTTAGGGTCTAAATAAAACCTATTAATGACGTTTTTGGATTTGTTATAATGTCCGTTCCAAGTTGAAATGGAAAGGTGTTAGTGTCTAAATAAAACCTATTAATGACGTTTTCAAAAAATAACTTAGGCGTCAAAAATATGTTCTGCCCCTTTCCAAACACTTCATGGAAAGGTCTTAGTAACTAAATAGCTTGTTAATGACGTTTCCAAAAAAACAGAGCTGTCAAAAGTACGTTCTGCCCCTTTCCAAACACTTTACGCCAGATCGTAATTTAAAAATTTTCAACGTATTTTACGGGCAAAATGGCTTCTGCCCGGCAAAATTCCCATCAAATTCCAACCCTGATGAGCCTATATGCAATGCTTCAAACACTCTATTCACCATAATAATTGTTCTACTGATTTTCGTAATAATCACCATTAAATAAAGGAGTTGTCTAACCAGGAAGAAGAATTGCCCAGAGTACAAAAAATGGTTGGAATCGGGGTAAAAAATTTTCAAAAAATTTTGTACAGGCAGTGGTTTAATCATGTTTTTAATGGTGGAAATGGATTCAATACCATAAAAAAAAGTCTACGACACCTAAAAATTTGAAGTTTAACAACTATAATTTAGATTTACAAAAATTATTACCGGATTTTCTCTAAATATAACCAAAATTTCCATAACTTTCCGGGCAACTCTTCCACCTCATTAAACTATACGTTAAACAAAAACTTGCTTAATGGCCAACTCTGATTTTTATAAGTATTTGTTGATAAAGATGCACTGCTCAAAGTAACCAGGACCAGTGAGGAGCGACCAACCAACGACCAACCAACGACGGCCCGCCATGCATGCAACCAACCAGCGAGGAAGACCACGCGTCTGGAGATAGTCGTCGACCGTCTGCTTCTGCCCGCCATGCATGCATCCAACCAGCGACCGTCTGTTTCTGCATGCAACCAACCGGGGACCACCCTTTTTTACATGTAACAAACCAGGCAACAGCGCTTGGCACCATGAACAACTCACACTCTGGTATGGTCTAAACGTCATTAGTTTCAGGCTCTACGTGTCTGTCTCCAGGCACAATCCTCTGCATGGTCTGTTCACACCCGTCCGCTCTATAGCTTTCAACTCTCGCTATTTAACAGCCACTCCCAACTAGAACTCAGTTTTTCCTTCTCCTCTCCCTGCGCTTCGGCGCAGGGCCGTCCACCCTCCTCTGCAACCTACTCAGGCATCATCTCCTCCTGTTTCTTCTGTTCTGTTCTATAGCTTCCATCTTGCATTCGGTCTCATGGTCTCCCTCTGGAACGTGCTGCTCCCGCCCGCAGTCAAAATAGGTACCCTTCCTACCCTGCTCCCTGTAACAGCATGGTTTCGTTTGGCGTAGCTTTTCTTAAAATGTCTAAATCGTTTAAATCGCCCTGAACCAGTTTTTTGGGTTCAAACGATAAAGTTTTCCTCTCTTCTTACGATTAATAATCTCTGATAAAAAGCCCACCTCTCCTTCACGATTATGTCTTTTCCTGGTTTTTCATGGATGAAAAAATGTTTGCAGTCTCCCTTTTAAGTTTATATGGATAGTTTTTATCGTGAGCAGCAATCTTTAGAAGAATGTGGTTTGATTTTACAAAAAAGATAAAATCCATAGTCTATGTTTACAGTCCATGCTCGGACATTAGACTCAGACTGGGCAGCTGGTGGTGTATCATCCAGGTCTATTGCTGCTGCATAGACTGCCATAGCCAATTGCCAGACCAGTCCCCGGTTTCTAGCAGCCCATCCACCGGAAAACCACCAGAATGATTTTTGAATTTTCTGTCCTATCAACAATTATGGTCTGCAGTAATGTCCACCTTCCTAAATCTGCACTTCCCTCCTCTTAGTCAACTTGGCGGCGGTTTCCTTTCTTGTCCTCTGGCCCTCAAAGCAGATGAACTGGCATTCTGGATTACGTGGGATTGCATCTTATAACCAAGCAGGACTTAACTAATAAGACTTTTTTTTCCTTTTCTGAACAATCCAGGGAAAAAGCTTCCTTTTTGTCCTTTCTGACAAATCCTATCTTCTGATCATTCCAGTCTAAGGCTTCCTTTTTGTCCTTTTTGAAAATTCCTTTTGTCAGTCGATCCTTCTATCCAGGTTTTTCTTGACAGACAATCTTCCTGTGGATCTGATCTCCTGCCAGTTTCAAATCCCAAGCAGCCTCCCTCTGTCATATTAAATGGAGGACCCGGACTCGCCTACCACAATGGCATTAATCAATGCTACCATGGAGGCCGAAAGGGCCCACAATCATTCCTCCACCTGGCACGATTCAGTGGCATCTATGATCCCTACAAATCCCGCCCCTGCTCATGACCCCGAACTGCTCCAGTCTGCCCCCTTGAAGAACATCCCTGGAACCAGGAAGAAATTTAAAAAAGTTTCGCTCCCGGTCAAAACGGGACCCCCCGCAAAAGCCATCCACATCTCTGGTAAAGTCTTGATAGAACGCATTGACAGTCTCCAAAAGCTCGCTCTAATTGGGAAATGGTATTTCCCGTTTGTGGAGGAAGAGGAAATGCGGAAATGGCTGGCAGAAAAATGGACCCCCATTATTGGATATGTCCCGGTCATCTCGCGTCTTATGAAAGACTGGCTCTCCTTCCATTTCTTAAAAATAGAGGACGTGGACTCCATCCTCAAGCGCCCATGGGTCTGCGGCAGGAGTTTCCTTTCTCTCTCTAGGTGGTATCTGGGCTTCGACCCACTGAAGAACACTCCATCAAACAACATGATTTGGGTAAAACTCCCAAACCTGCCTCTTGAATTATGGTCCCCAGAAACTCTTTCCGAAATAGGAAATTCTATCGGAAAATTCGTGTACGTAGACCCATGGTGTCGAGGGGAACGGGACAAAAGAATCGCCTGGATTCTAATAGAAAAGAAGTACAAAGGCACCTATCCAGAACACGTGGAGATATCCTGGAATGGGATACAAATTTTTCAGAGGATCGATTTTTGGGGAATTCCGTTCCGCTGCTCCAGATGCCATAAGACAGGTCATCTTATCAGGAACTGCTGTTTTCGAAATTTCCAGAGGCACAAAAAATCCTTCTTATCTGGAAAAAGAACAGTGGATTTGGAACCCCCTCAGGAGCATGCCCAGGATTCTTTGCAGGGGCGTGGTCACTCATCCGACAGTCCCATAAAAAGTTCTCCTGCTGGCGTCCCCGGCTTCGGTTCACCTATCCCCGAACCCCATCATGAACCCGTGGCCCTTTCCCCTCCAGCCATGAGCTTGGAGGCCTCCGAGGTGGGATCCCACACCATCCACATCCCATCCACTTCTCCATCCTCCGACCCCCACCCGTATCATAGCCCTGGCTCCCTGATAAAGGGAAAGGACCTCTCCCCATCCCCCACGCCTCAAAAATCTCCTGTGGAATCCCCAAAAAATCTGATGGACAGTGACCTGGAACTTTTTATTCACAGAAACTCCATCGATCTAGAGCCGCTCACGATCCATAAGCCAAACTTCCCATCTATCAGCCCCAGTTCTGCAAGAAACATCACAGTTCAGAAACAGGGAAAGGGGAGCACGAGACACTTCAGAGGCCGCACCATTGCCTCAGACCTGGGCATTACCAACCTGGCCCTTGTGGAAGTTCCGGTTTTGGAATCGGACCCCCCTCGACCTCTTAGAGCAAGAATGGTCGGCGAGCCATCTAAATGACTTTCCTCGTCTCAATGAATATTCGGGGATTGGGAGCTGGCCCTAAATTTACAGCTCTCAAACATTTTTTCAGGACAGCCAGGCCAAAAATAATTTTTATACAGGAAACGATGCACTCCAGCAAGGACACAATCACATATTTCAGGAGAATGCTCCCCACTTGGTTTCTGGTGGCAACTGGGGCAAACGGTCAGTCAGGGGGTCTAGCGGTCATGTGGGATCCGGCATGGATAAAAGCACTTGCATTCAAATGTTGTGCGGGGATCTTGATCACAGCCAAATATAGAGGATTAGATCTAAAATTAAATCTCTTGAACGTCTACGGCCCCTGCAAAAACAGACTTCCCTTTTGGAAAGAGATTCTCGCTAGAGAAATCCTTGACATGGATTCTCTGATCATCGCTGGCGATTTAAACATGACCCTCAGTGCAGATGAATGCTGGGGATCCTGCAGAAAGCAAGACAAAATAGGTGAAAGACTAAGAGCTGAATTTATGAGAAGGGACCTTGTGGATATCGTTCCGGTCCCCTTATCCCCGACATGGGACAATGGCAGGTTTGGCCAGGCTTACAAAGCCAAGAGAATCGACAGAATTCTCATCCACGCAGGTCTCATTGAAAAATGCGGAATGCCTTTCTCTCAAACAGCTAACGAATTCTCCTCAGACCACAGGCCGGTCACCCTGGAATGGAGGAACTCTGCTCACTCGAAAGGATCCTCCTTCAAATTTAATAGCGTCTTCCTAAACGACCCCTCCTTTATCAACCTCATCACCAGCAAATGGGCGGACCTCCAGGCTTCAAACAGGGCGATGTTCTCCACTTTCAGGGAAAAGATCCAAGCCTTGCGCATCTCCGCTAAAGACTGGCAGACTCAGAAAATTTTTAAGGACCGCCACGACCTCTCCATAATCCAGTCGGAATTGGACGCTCTTTCCTCCCCCTCCTCCTGGCATTCTATGTCTTTCGACAGAAAGAACAGAATCAGAGAACTTTCAAAATGGAAGAACGATTTGCTGTTGAAGGAAGAACACACCTGGCGATTAAAAAGCAGAGCGCTTTGGCTCAAAGCAGGCGATCGAAACACAAAATTTTTTCACTCATATGCCAACGCCAGACGGAAGAAAAATTCGATCTGGAATATCTGTGACAGCGATGGTAACCTCCTCTCCTCTCAGGATGAAATTGCTAAAGCGGCTACCTCCTTTTTCAAAAACCAGTATAATCGCAGGCCAAATAATCCCCACGACATGTTCTGGGCGGCAGAACTCGTCCCAACCATGTTTGATCCTCAGGCATATGAGGACTTCATAAAACCGGTCAGCGAGGAAGAGCTTCTTACAGCAATGAAAGCTTTCAAAAAAGATAGAAGCCCGGGGCTGGACGGATGGCCGATTGAGTTTTTTATACATTTCTATGACCTGTTCAAAAATGACCTCCTGCGCATGGTTGAAGCCTCTCACATGTCGGGTCATATCCACAGCTCTCTGACATCCACTTTCATCGCCCTGATCCCAAAGAAGAAGGGATCTGCTTCTCTCCACGACTTTCGTCCCATCTCACTATGCAACACATTATTCAAAATAATATCAAAAATCATTGCGGAGAGATTAAAGCCCGTGCTAAACAAATTCATCTCCAGGGACCAGCATGCCTTCTTAAAAGACAGGAACATATGGGACGCTGTGGCCATGACCCAAGAATGCCTATTCTCCATGGCAACTAACAAATCCAAGGCGGCAATCTACAAAATAGACCTTAAAAAAGCTTTTGATTGCGTAGATTGGGCTTTCCTCCGTATATTGCTGGCGAAAATCGGCCTCAGAACCAAGGGAATTGAATGGGTCATGGCCTGTGTCGAAAACGTCCACTTCTCAGTTATTATAAATGGAATACCGTCTTCTTTCTTCCAAGCTGAAAGAGGGCTTCGCCAGGGATGCCCTCTCTCCCCTTTGCTGTTTATACTAGTCATGAACACTCTCAGCTTGAGGATAAACAGGGCAGTTTCGGAAAAGGAATGCCGTCCAATAAAAATCTGCAATGACATCTTCCTTTCCCACAACCTGTTTGTTGACGACATCCTCATCTTTGCAATGCTGTGCAGAAAATCATGGTCCTGTATCCACAATATTTTAAATAAATTCCAATCTGCTTCTGGCATCCTCATCAACAGGGACAAGTCAAAATTGTATCACAACAATACAAATGAAAACCTCATTGCTTGGATTGCATCCCTGCTTGAATGCGCCCATGAGCCAATTGATAATGGTTTTAAATACCTTGGTTTCAATTTAAAGGCAAAGGGCTACCGAATTCGGGATTGGTCATGGCTCACTGACCGTTTCTACCTCAGGATCTCAGGATGGGAATGGAGATTCCTCTCCCTAGCAGGCAGATTCATCTTGGTGCAGTCAGTGCTGTCCCAGCTTGCGGTCTATTGGGCCCATCTGTTCTCTCTTCCTTCCTCCATCACAAAAAAAATGAGCTCTCTTGCAGCCAACTTTTTATGGGGAGGCCACTCTTCTCAGACAAAAATCCATCTTGTAAAGATGCAGGACATTACAAGACCCAGGAAGGATGGTGGCTGGGGTCTCTTAAATCTGGAAGTTTTTGGAAGGGCCCTCTTATGCAAATCTCTTCACAGGGGCATCTTTGGAAGCGGCCCATGGAGCCTGCTCATCAACAGGAAATACCTCAGAGGAAAAGGAATTGTTTACTGGTATAGAAGGAAAATCCTGGGAAAAAAGCGTGGTTCTGCCATTTGGTTGGGTTTCAGAAAAATCCATCAGTTTTTCTTGGAAAATCTACAATGGAATATCTCCACAGGAGCCTGCATTCTCATTGGAATTGACAACATTATAAATGGCCCTCCCTCTTTTCCTTCCCCCCTGATCCTTTTTCTCCAAAATAAAGGAATATTCACCTGGGATAAACTAATATCTTTTTGGTCAAACTCTACTCCTGTCTGGAAATCTGCCTCTGATCTCCTTCTCCCTCCCACCCTCTCCCCAATCTGGACCTCTTTCGTTCAGGGCCTTTCGTCTCTGCCCATTCACAAGGCTGAACCTTTGGACAAGCTGATTTGGGCCCTCCCTTCCATGCCCCTCCCCATCTCAGTCAAATCCATTTATGCTGCTATCTCTCCCCCCCCCTCCCCTCCTCCCACGATCTTCCCGGTAACCCTCTGGAAAGTCCCCTGCCCCCTCAAAATGACCCTCTTTTTATGGCTTGTTTTCTGTAATAAAAATCTCACTTGGGACGTACTTCAGCAGAGGGGATGGTCTGGTCCGGGACGCTGTTCCTTATGCCTCATGGCCTCTGAAACCAACCATCATTTGTTTTTCAACTGCCCCTTCTCCTCTCTCATTTGGCTTGAACTCTCCTCTTACTATGGTTTTCCTCACCTGACTTTCATCTCAGTTCAGGAAGCTATAAGGTGGTGGAGTGGTCAATCTGATCTGTGGCGCTCCCTCTTCACCCTCTCCTGCTGGCATATCTGGAAGTGGAGGAACTCTTCCATCTTCCAGGATGCCAAAAGGCCTCCATCCGCCCTCCTCAGTATTGTAAAAGCCTCTCTGAATCCCTGATTTTCTCATTCTGCCTCTTTTGGGAAAAGTCATATGGCTCCTTACTCTTCGCAGATCTCGCAGAGCTATGATTCCTTCTCTTTCTGCCTAAGTAACGGTCTATTGCCTATTTATGTTCTCAACTCTTCTGTTTCTTTTCTACTGAAAATGGTTACATGGACTCTCATGAAGGATCTCTGCCAACATAAAGTTCATCTGGATTGGATCGGACGGAATCCCCCAGTCTCGGCCTGTCAGCTCCTTCCGCAGGCACACATATCAGTTACTCATGTCTCTGTTTTATTGCATTACTGTTTTCATAACTCTGTTATGTTTTTAAGTCCATACATATCTCTGCTTTTTCCGCAGGCACCCATAACAGTCTCTCATGTCTCTGTTTTATTGCATTACTGTTTTCATAAACTCTGTTATGTCTTTAAATCCATACATATCACTGCTGTCTCGGGGTCTTTCTCTCGACTCCTGCTCCTTCTGGGCTCGGCCTCCTATGTCGAGGTCTCTTTATGTAATTTCGCTTCTCCTTGAAGCTAATCTTTATTCTCCAGAATATAATATCACAGCTTTTCTTTCTGAAAAAAATACGTTAAACAAAAACTAATGTTGTACCTACCTCACATCACATCATGGTCTTTAGTGCCGACATTACACTGAGATCTTAGATGGGATGTGGGATTGATGACACAAGACATCACCACATCGACTATATGGCCATCCCCACCCACATTGCTCCTTAATACACCCTATCTAGGGAATATTTTTCAAAAAGTTACATGTGGATTTTATATTATCTTTTTATATTAATATTTCTTAAATTTTACAATAAAAATAAATAAATTGTATATCTCTCTTATAATGGAAAACTAAAATTTTAAAAATAACATCTAAATGTTTTATTTAAAGTAAAGATTAAAATGTTTTAATTATGATTATGTTTTATTTATATTGGATTATAACATAATATTATTTTTAGATATTAGGTGTTAAGTAAAAAAATTATACATATTACTAAAAGTGAAAATCAATTGTAAATTTTCATTTTTAATTATTTTCTTTTTAAATAAAATTGTTTACAATATTATTTTCCTTTACTATTTACACTGATAACCGTATTTCACTGGGCCTGGGCTGGGAAAATACTATTCACCCCCGCTTAATAGCAAAACTTCATTTTCGTCGTCGTCCTCCCGATTATAAATTTCCACGTGGTAGTAAATAGTGTATGCATCCGCCCATGACGTGTCTGCTAGAATTGCAGGCGGTGGAAAACGATGGAGAATTCTAAGCAGTGTTTTTCATGACTCAGACCGTCATTACGTGACCAAACGATAACCATACAACGTGACCAAACGACAACTATATGACCGTCGTGTGAATGTCAACTTCACGAGTTGTTGTGAACTAGATTGCCTCACCACCGAAGCTTTGTCACGAATCTGGTTCTCGCATGCGTGCATGCTATCAGCAGGGTAGGTTCATTTTCTCGAAATTGAAATCGCTAAGGGGTTTCAAACTGGTCTTGAATTTGGAGGATTGGGATGTAATTGGTTCCATTAGCAGAAAGTGAGTAGAATTAGATATGATTTAGGGTTTTCAGGATGGCTTCTTTGAAGAGATTTTGAGGGCGTGGGGTTTGAAGAGATTGTTGTTCTGTTTTTCATGCAGCGTTTCCACACGGTTTCCATGGTGGAATGGATGTGTATATTGTTACCCTTTTCAAATACACTGTTATACTATAATGAATCTGGTTATAATCACCATACCTTTATTCTAATGATTGATTTTATGATAAAAAATTCAATGTCCTGCAGGGTTCTCCGGACAATTTCACATTTAGCTGGTTGTATGTCAGTGCTCTGCTCTGCAACATCAAGATTTTGGCCTTAGGCCAGGGATCCCCCTACCCTACTTGGTTTATCACTTCCTCAAACGATTGAGGAGCTCGCCATTCCTACCATGTATGATTTCAAGCATGTTCGAGTCGACTGGGAGGTAATCTTCGATTGAAATTGTAGTATCTTTCCTCCTTACGATTTTCTCTCTCCATTCCATGTTTTTTTTTAACGCCATTTTCTGTTTGTTGGTTTTATTTTATGCAGGTAGGGTTTCCGAGGTTTTTGTTTTCATCACTCTGTATTTACTCATTCACATCAACGTGCACCCACGACTTCAGTTTTGTAGACATGGTAGAGTGTTCAGCAGCTAAAGGAGGGACTAGAAGTCTGGTTTTGGCAATGGTGCGGTAGAGTGGAAATTGTGGGCAATGACCCACAAGACATTAAAACCCTGAAATATAGGCTTAACCTCTTCATTTGAATTTATATTTGTGTCAGGGGCTGGGATAACATGTATCCATATTCAATGGTAACTGTGAGCGTAATTTCCCAATGAGAAATTTCTATTCATTTCCTTGCAATGTCTTTGATACATTATGTACATCCTCTGTTTCCGTGGAAGGCAACCCTAATGATCTGGAGAAATCTGTAGGCACCTTTGCGTTAATTCTCGCCGTTAATGCACTTCTTGGCAACAGAGGACTTGATCTCCATTCCTTAATATAGACATTCACCCCAGGTTCTATATTCTTGACATTAATGACAGCTCCCTCACATTTCTTGTTTCCTTAAAAAATACAAGAAACATTAGGGAAAATATTTCTGTTTGGTTTCTATTGTAGTTGCAATTTGAAATTCTGAACCAATTCCTGTTCATGATTTTTTATATCGTCCTTGCTCCATGCTTGCTTTTTTAATTTATGTGATGCTTATTAAACAATATGTTTTTCTTGATCTTCAATTGGAATAACACCTGCTATATTTAGTTGGAAATGTTTTCATTTTTGCATCTGGAATATGTTAAAGATAACAATTCTGAGAAACTACAAATATTCTTGCTAAGCATGTTGAGATCAAAACTATTGTACATTTTGAATGACTTGGTCTTCAATTGAAATAGAAGTGTGGGATTTAGAACCACATGGCATCTTGTGAAACTGTTTGGTACTTGCTACAAATGATCTGTTTTCATGCATTTTGATTTCAGTGAGATATAAGGAACATAATACTTAGCTTTGTGCGTATAAGGAACATAATACTTAGCTAGATGCATTTGGGTTTATTGAAAGTTGATTGTGAGAGTGAGTATTTTAGGATTGAACTTATGATTAATACTATTCATGAACAATGTGATTGTGAGAGTAAGTATTTTAGGATTGAACTTATGATTAATACTATTCATGAACAATTTGGTCAATGTGCTTATTCATAAAGGAAGCATATGTCTGAGAACATAATAATTTTAGAGTGGTTGCAAGGTGTTTTATGTGACTAATTCTCTAATTCTGTCTTAACATTAGTGAAATGAAATCGATCTCTGATTTTCTAAACATCTTTTTTTATTGAATAGATTTTTAAAGTTTGATTTATATTTTGGGGTTAATGCTTCTAGGGTGTACCGTATCCTTCACTCCCAAGGCACAACAAACCAAGACTTGTTGACCTTCATATTCCAGCTGGTGTATTCGAGCAGGTATTTTCTATTGCATTCTTTGGTGATTTTTCTGCAGCAAATTTTATTTATATAGTCTTTAATTGTCAGATCCCTGTACTTACATATTTTGTTGTTTAAATTTTCCTTTATATTTTGATAGTGGAATCAAGGAAAGAAGATGGACAATTTTCTTTCTGTGAGGTGATCCTATTTCATCACTAAGAAATGGGAATCCAATTGGAGATTGCAAAGATTGGAGTCTGCCATGGAATGTGGAAAGCTGTCAAGAATATAGAACGTGGGGTGAATTCCTATATTAAGGAATGGAAATCAAGTTCTTCACTGTCAATAAGTGCAGTAATGGCAAGAATTATTGACAGTGCAAAAATGGCAAGAATTAACACAAAGGTGCTTGCATATTTCTCTAGATCATTAGGGTTTCCTTCCATAGAAACAGAGGATGTACATGATGTATTAAAGACATTGCAGGGAAATGGATGAAAATTTCTCGTTGTCAGGGAAGTTACCCTCGCAACAGTTACCATTGAAGATGGATACCTATTATCCCAGCTCTTGACACAAATAAAAATTCAAATGAAGAGGTTAACCTTGTATTTTAGAGTTTGAATGTCTTGTGATTGGAAACATCTCTGTCAAAAATATCCAGAGAAAAACTAAGCGGAGAGGAGAAAGAAGATTTACTTGTACGAAAGGCACATTCTGAAACTTTCACTCAAACCCTGTTCATTATGTGCAAGATCAAGATTTGGCTTTGAGATGTCACCTTCCACATACTGAACTTTCCATTTATCAAAGAATGCGCTTACTTTGGATATTGTTTCTAGCTCACATTGATGAATATTCCCGTCTTCCTCATCTGGAGACGCTAGGTGGGCCTCAAGAGCCTCTTAGGGAGGAGGGAAACAAACTTCTAGGAGAATAATTTTGATAAGGTTTCCTCTCGTTCACAGATTCAGAACAAAACCCACAGAAATTCGAAGACTTGCCAATAAAGGGAAAGTAATAGGGAGGGTTTAAGCAGTATGTTATATTCTATGGTTTAAACACTGTCAGTTGTAGCCATGGTTTGCATTCACCAAGCTATTATGGAAAACTTGCTTTCCATGCAGACATGTAATCTGATGTTCCTGCCAGAGAATTACCAAATGAAGTATTATTTCTAGCATATCCTCTCATGGCCGCAACTTCTCTATTTGGTCGAGGATTACAATAAGAATATTATGGGTTATGTTCTTGCGAAAATGGATGAGGAGTCTATGAAATTCCATGGCCATATAAATTCTTTGGCTATGTTGGGCACATACAGCAAATTGGGCCTTGCAACGAAGCTCATGACGGTGGCCTAGGAGGTTGTGCATGGGGTTCTTGGGCCTGAGCATCTTTCTCTTCATGTCTGCAAGAGAAACCAAGTAGCATTCCATTTGTATACCCATACACTGGGCTATAAAATCAATGATATCGAGGCTAAGTATATGCCAGTAGTGAGGATCCCTATGACATGCACAAATAGTTGAAAGTGAAGTCAGAAAATAAGCATCATCATTCTAGGGGATGTTGCGTTGGACATGGAGATCGGAAATCATAGGCTACAGAGGTTACACAGAGCAAGGAATGAACCTTAGAGTTGTGTTTAAAATTTGCACGCTGCTCTCTATAATTGGGCTGCAAATGATAATAATATGTTCCTATTGTCATCATGCATTTTTCATTTTCATTCAAGGTTGGAAGAGTTTCGGCTATCTTCATGAGCTATAAATATTTAGCTGTTGGTACTGAAGAATGTTGTAGGTGGTTGTGACAAGTGAAAATCAATTTTATTATTTTTTCTTGAGAAAAAAAATAAAAATAAATATTGTCATTAATTTCTGAAATGTGAAATACCCCATTGTGCATTTAGATATACCCTATAGTGTCGCTGATTTCTGAAATGCGAAATACCATTATAATATGATTTAATTATATTTTCTGTAATGTTGTACTCTTTCTAGCTTACAGTGAAATACATTTGTGGCTTTCTTTTTCTTTGTAGCACATGTTGGAAAGTTGGAATCTTTATTTTGTTTGGTTTCCGATATTGGTTGCAAACTTGTATTGCACAGTAAATTTTATTTTCTGTTTGTTTGATTTATTCCTCCCTTGTATGTGTGGTGGGCTAGATTTGCATTTTTATGAACTTCATTCAAATATGATTTGAATTTATCATTGGTGGAATTCAAGCAATTCTTCTGCTATTCGGTGCGATGCATACTCTTTCTGTTTGTTTGATTTATTCCTCCCTTGTATTTGTGGTGGGCTAGATTTGCATTTTTATGAACTTCATTCAAATATGATTTGAATTTATCATTGGTGGAATTCAAGCAATTCTTCTGCGGTGCGATGCTTACTCTTTGGTTGTGTATTAAGATGGATTCTAGATTGTTGTATGATTTGAATTTATCATTGGTGGAATTCAAGCAATTCTTCTGCGGTGGGATGCTTACTCTTTGGTTGTGTATTAAGATGGATTCTAGATTGTTGTTAGCTTTTATATGTGGTGATGAATGCCTCATATCCTAGACCTTGAAGGATGTAACTAATTTTTATTTTTATTTATTTATAAATTTATAAATTTATTTCTTTTTTATTTTTATATTTTTTATTTACTTTTACTTTTCTTTTTTATTCTAGCGAAAAAGATAAAAAGGATCATGCTTGACCTATATGTTGCTTTGATAATTCTCGAAAATGATGATGTAGATATCTTTCTCACCTGAGAAGAGAAGAGAAGAGAAAATCTGGCAAGAAAGAGCCCAAACTTCCTTACTTTGATGAAAAATCAAATAAATGGACAAGTTGGGTCCTATTCTTGCCCAAACTTCCTTACTTTGATGAAGAATCAAATAAGTGGACAAGTTAGATCCTTCTTCCACAACCTTAGTTGTGCACTCCTATCAT
Source organism: Pinus taeda (assembly GCA_000404065.3). Taxonomy (NCBI): domain Eukaryota; kingdom Viridiplantae; phylum Streptophyta; class Pinopsida; order Pinales; family Pinaceae; genus Pinus; species Pinus taeda. Next base: position 57,812 of record APFE030780840.1, read on the forward strand.
TCTACAAACCTTTGTTCAATGGAAAACATAGTTGGACACTTGCCATAATAGTTACTTCTCTGCTTCAGTTTTTCTATGATGTATTTCTATATGCAATTCTACCCATTTTATAATAATTATTTTATTTTTTATTTTGCTATGATTTATTTCTATATGTGATTTTCCGCATTCCTTGTTCTAAGCAGTTAGAGGAGGGATCGATGATTCTCTCCATTTTATGTGATTCTCCCTTTGTCTCGTTGGGAAAATGGACATTGTTACTATTTTCTTCTTCCATATTTTGCAGGTGAGAAGTTAGCAGGCACAATGAATTCTTCATGTTTCTCTCATTGGGATGAATTCTTCATGTTTCTCTCATTGGGAAAATGGACACTGTTACTATTTTCTTCTTCCATATTTTGCAGGTGTGAAGTTGGCAAGCACAATGAATTCTTCTTGTTTGTCTTTGTGAAATCACATTCACTGGAATTTCATACATGGTTATAAATCCATGATGCTAACTTGTTCAAACACAATAATAGCACCGAAGATAATAATGATATCCAAATTTCTATTTGGGAGAAAAGAATAACTTAATATTCATGAGATGTACATATGTGTTCTAATTCTTACCGTTCAAAGGCATCTCTGAGCATCTACATAAAACAAAATTTGGAACCGTGGGAAGATGAAATTATGAGACGATAGAACCACTAGCTCCATATTGGTGGGTTTCCTTTGCCTAAGATCTCAAATATGCCTAATGTTTTAAAATGCATTATATACATGTTGAATTTTATATTATCCACTGATCATCTACATGTGGACTACCTGTAGCCTACATGTAACCAAGTGGTTATGGATGTGAATTACACAAGTAATCATGTTGCAAACTGTTCTAGATGTCTGTCATCTAGATAATTTATGTATCATGGATAGAGGTTTCATAAAGAGTTTGTTTTGGAAAGAAAGCTTGAGTAGTCATTAAGATGATACTCCAGAGTTACTGCATGTATTGGTCTTGTAGCCTACATGGATTTGTCTTGTACCCTCCTTGGAGTTGATTGCTTTTGTACATGTCTTGAGGAACATTCAACTTGATAAACTTGTTAGAGTTTGAGTTTATGATCGTAATGTTGTTTTGTTTATTAATTTTCTTTTCTAATCATCCTGCATTCTAATTTTGGGCCAAGATCATATATTTGGATCATTTCTTTGGTATGATCATTATTGTTCCTATGTATTGTTTTTTTTTTCTTACTTTTTTCCAAATTAAGCATGCTCACTTCATTCATGGAAACATTTGGTCTATATCAATTTGCAAAACTTTGGTGTGCAATTGATGGAGCTCCATGATGATGTGATAGTCAATGTTTGGAAGCTATTCCCTGTGATGAATTGAACTTGTCAGAGTTATGTGCATTGTCATCAACTTGCATTAGATTTATCTACACTTGCATAATTAAATTTTGGTGTGTTGGTGGTAAATGGAGTCGGGCTACTTGCTGACGGATTTATCACTAATTTGAATGTGACATCCTGCTAGAAGTATCCACACTTTTCAGGCCCTTTAATTGGTATTTATAATGTTTATGTGACCTCAATCTATCATTCTCCTCTCATTCTCTTCTTGGTACAAGGAACTAACTAGATCCTATTAAACATATAATGTTTTCTAGTTTGACAATGTATTTTCTACAAGGAAATGGTCAACAGATCATTGCAGTTTTACTTCAGGGTAACCATACAAATAATTTGTTTAGCATATCACACGGACCATTATGGAATATCCTCTGCCACATAGTAACTGTATAAATAAAATGGAACTATTAGAGGATTACAGAGGATTGGTTGTGCTCTTGTCTAGTTTTATCTAAAGTTTTAATCCATGTGTTTTATTTGTTTGGATTAATTAAATTATGTTTAAATTAAATTCGACTATTGATTTTAATTTTAAGTAAGGAGGCCTTCTCTATGAAACTTGAATCATTGGTTCATCTTTTGTTTAACTTTTTGTAGAAACTAAAATCTACGGTTATATCTAAATAGGATTTTAGATTTTGATTCCAAGTCGATAGGTGGAATAGATGAAGGTCTCAAACAACTTCAAAGGAAAATAAACCAAAAATATTGTTTCTTAGTTGAAATACCTTCTAGTTGCTTATGAGAAGTTTTTATTGTAAGACAAAGGTTAAAGTCGCCTAAAAAATAGACATGAAATCTGGTAGAAAGCTCTAATAATCTTGATCGTTCCCTTATCTAGGTAAAGCATAAAGATATTTTTTAAAATGTGTTTGGGAGCTATGAACTCAATTCTTGCATTAGTGTTCCCACTTGGAGCATACATACATTGGGTTACAATTTTGTTGAGCCCAAAGGACTTACATTTCTAGTTACATTTGAAACCAAGGCTAACCAAGTCTTGCTTTCTCCATTTTCACATTCTTCAAAGGGTTGGTTCTATGACATTTAGCCAAAATTCCCTTAACATTTTATCCTTTGGAATTTTTCACAAATGCTTATGCTCTCACCTTTAGGAACAAATAAGGTCCTCCTTAACATATTCATAGTGTTTCCTTTCCCCAATTCAAAGATTAGACACCATTCCTCAAAACATATTCATAGTGTTTCCTTTCCCCAATTCAAAGATTAGACACCATTCCTCAATCGATCTCTTATCTCCATTCAACTTTATTTCTAAATCAGGTTTTCCTTCACCTGTTCAAAATGTTCTCTTGACTAGATTCTTAAATCAGGGCACTCTTCACTTGTTTGACTTGTTGTCTTGGTCTCATTTCAAGAATCAACATAAAGTTTCATTTCACAAATTAAGTCACCTGTTTGTCTTGTTGTCTTGGTCTCATTTCAAGGATCAACATAAAGTTTCATTTCACAAATTAAGTCCCTTCTCAATTAAATTCGAATGTGTTCAAATACATATATAAAATATTATACAAAATAATGTACAGACTATTATCTTCCACATTCTCCCATTCTTTTTTTCCGGTTCCTTTGCACCTCTAAATGTAATTACTCATTTTTAAATGATATATATATAAACAACATATTATCATTTTTTTACATTTTACTTATTTTTATTATTATTTTTATCTACCATAAAATCTTATCTTTTATAAATATGTTTTAATGATTTTATTTTAATTTAATATATATATATATATATATTATTAAATTAAAATAAAATATTATTATTCTAATATTAAAACTTAATTACAACACGTTGCAACCTGCCTCTAAACTTAATAATTCAATTTCCAAAAACCATTTTAAATATAAAATGTTACTCATCAACACATTCATTTCTTACACTCCCTTCTTCACTATTCACAGCCTTGTTGGTTCAATGCAGATATAAGCGGTAAGCGGTTTCATCAGAGATAACACGTACATCAAAACGGTAAGCGGTTTGAATCTGGGCCTAGTTCAGGTGATTCTTACGAGTTATGAAATTTCTTATATTTTTATTTGGTTAAAAAAAAAATATGTATATGCATTAATAAAATAATAATTATTCCGTTTGAGTTGTTTTTAGTGGTTTTATTTTAGATTTTTTTTATATTGAAATTTTGTTTAAAAATTTGAAATAAAATTTTTGATTTGTGTTATTTAAACTATTTTTAATTATATATCTATTTAATACCCTGGAAAATTTTTAAAACAATTTAATTATACAAATTTTTCTCATCAGACATATAATTTCAATACATTCCTACCAAAATTAAATTTAGAGAATTCAAATACATTCCTACCAAAATTCAGAGAAATTAGAAGAAAAAAACCACCAAAAAACTTCCAAACAACTCGATTATGTTTACGGCGTAATAAAAGCTGCCGAAGCTAATTAAGTGATAGCGACGTAAATATGACAATAGCGGGAGGCCGTCCAATTGGAATGAAATTTATTGCCATTAGGTATTTTGTACGAGGATGCTGTTCTCTTTGTGACAATGGTGGATGATTGATTCCCCAAGTTTTTGACTGCACAGTTGAAAACTGATTAAGCTGAGAAATTTCATAATCCAAACAAACACAGATACCTCTAGGCTCTTCCCACGTCCTATCATTCATATGTATGATTTGACCGGTTATTTATATTGATATGGACAAGCGTACATATCAGATACTGTCTACCCATTATTCTGTAACTCTGATAATAAGATCCGCAGCTTGGTTTTATTTAACTATATATAAATACTGAGAAACTGCAGGGGAAAAACGAATATACTAAATAATATTATGAGATGAGATCATCACATGAAGATCATGATGATGTGAACTTGTGCTGCAGAATTTTGACGAGCTTGTCATCGATCTGGAAAGCTCTGGCGAGAACAGAGGCAGAAACAGGGGGTGAGGCTCCGAACAGGGCCGGCGCAACCTGCTGAGTTCCTGGATTCTGGCTGTTCAGTGAAGCTATGGCCACTGCGTTGACAGAGCCAATGTTCTGTTGGAAATGCACAAGACCTCGTGGGAACACAAACACGTCTCCCTTCTCCAGTGTTGTGGAGAACAAAGTGTTGTTAGTGTTGATAAAGCCAACTAAGAGAGTACCCTCGATCACCACCAAGATTTCTGTTGCCCGCGGATGGGTGTGAGGAGGATTAAGGCCGCCCCGAGCAGCGTAATCAAGGCGGACCATGGAGATTCCCAAGGTGTTTAAGCCTGGTAGCTGCATTACAAAAGCTGGTGTTACCATGAATCCCAACTGGTTATTCGTATTTCCTGGTTTGTCTAGGCCCGTCAACCGGAAGTCGTTTGCTGTAACCATCATCGGACTCTTACATGGAAACCCGTTCACAATAACTGCACATGAATTGAAATCAAACATAAAGTTAATGTTATTGACCCATCATCAGCCTACATACATTTGCAAACGCACCAGACACACACACATATAGCATGCAATTACAGAGTGGATCAGCCTACATAGATTTGCAAACATACCCCCCACCCGTGCATATATAGTGCATTGTAGATACATTACCTTTGCTTTTCAAATCGGCAACGCAAATGTCTTGTAAAGGATCTGGATCACTTGCACCCACAATAACAATACTATTCGCGTATGATAAGATGACTAATACTGCCAGTGCTAACGCCGGAAAGGATTCCATGGCTGCAACTCACTAATTTTCTTTTCTCCTATTCGAAAATAAATAGGGCTGGACTGAATTTGATTTAGAAGGAAGAACGTTCCTCCCTTTTATAACAAGTCTAAGTGATGGGTTGTTAATTTAAGTCCAGGAAGCGTGGGTTTTTGAAATTGAAAATGGTAGTAGTTATTGGAAACGTAGAAAATGTCTGTCATTTCCCATCGACTCTCCTCTGTCAGAGTTCTAGTTGGTTACACCGAACGTCGTAGAGTGTAAAGCATATAAAAAGCTTAAGTAATGGACAATCGTCCCAATCAACCCAAAGAAGCAAATGTTTTTCAGATTTTTGTCTGTCAAACAAAGAATCTTTTCACCTGGCGTTATATGTTTATTTGTGATAGTAGTTAAGTAATGGATAATCGTCTCAATCAACCCAAGGAAGCAAATATATGTTTATTTGTGTAGTAGTTAAGTAATGGATAATAGTGTCAATCAAACCAAGGAAGCAAATATTTTTCAGATTTATGTCTGTCAATCAAAGAATCTTTTCACCTGGCGTTATATGTTTGTGTGTAGTAGTTAGTGTCTCCTGTATACTTGTTCAAACGTAACCTTCCTTCAACAACTAAAACATATAAAAACAATATTTTATAAAAATATTATGAGGATATGGTCATTAGCGTGGTATTTCCTTCGACTTTCCCTTGCTGGATTTAGGTAATATGTTGTTCAAAGGTAACCTTCCTTCAACAACTAAAACATATAAAAACAATATTTTTACCCTTGCTGGATTTAGGTAATATGTTGTTCAAAGGTAACCTTCCTTCAACAACTAAAACATATAAAAACAATATTTTATAAAAATATTATGAGGATATGGTCATTAGCGTGGTATTTCCTTCGACTTTCCCTTGCTTGATTTAGGTAATATGTTTTACATGGTTGTTTTTTTAAATAGAAAAAGTAATGTATATGTTTTACCCCATATATATAAAAAAAATTGGGAATATAATACCATTTTAATGTTCATATTTAATCCTGTAAAGTATAATAATGATTTTTAAATTGTGTGTTAACATTCACTATTATATAGAGGGTATTTTAAGACAATATTTAAGACAATTTTTTTAGTAAACAAAAAAAACTTATCTATTGTCTTAAATACTTTATTTATGTGAGTGTCTCAAATTACTATCTTAAAAAATTGTCTCTATAAAGACAATATAGAACAAACGAATTATTGTAAAGAAATATAGAATACAAAAATTATTCTCTTAAGAGACAATTTCATTTATCTCTCTAGAGACAATTTCATTGTTGTGTCTCTAGAGAGATATGAAAATATATATTAAAAAAAATTATTCAAATTATTTTTATACTAAAAATAAACAAATTAGAGGCAATTTCATTTTCGTCTCTTTAGAGACAATATGCAAATATATATTTTAAAAAATAATGAAATTAATTTTCATATTAAAAAAAAGCAAATTATTTTAAATATTTTTTTAATTAAATGACCTTTTTAATTTGAAAAATAACACTTTCCGTTCTCTAAAATTCATCTAACCATATGGACTAGTATTTCTATGTTTTTGAAAGATAATTAACTTGTACGATGGCCATATCTGGCCATATACATTCATTTCATCACAGGAGATTTAGTTTGTCTATAGTTTTTGTTGGGCTCTTGGATATCTCATAGAAGTATAGATGGAGTTGTTGAAACACTCAAGGACATCCTGTTTCATCAAAAATTTGTTATGAAACTAGCTCACAAAATTATAGAAAAGATAGATCAACGACTTCAAAATTAGCCTCTTCGAGCGGGCAACCTCCTTTACGTTACACAAATGAACAATTCTTGGATGATAAAAATGACAATATCTGCTTTCTATATATAGGAGTCTAAGTGGTCCCAATATAATAAGAGCCTACATAACAATAATATTGTAGGGACACAACAATAACAATAGTGGGATTCTATGGGGCATAATAATAACAACATGGGGACTACATGGGAACAACAATACAATAAGGGGGTTGCACTAATAACAATAAGGGGCTACACTAGTAGTATAGGGACCTAACATGCCCCTACCCTTCAAAAAGTGTTGTCCTCAATGCTTGAGTAGTTCTGGATGCTTCTATATAAAATTCTCATCCTCCCATGTGAAATATTTAGCGCATAAGTTCTTACACTTGATAAGATACTCTGAAATTGATAAATTTCGTAACTGTAAGGTTTTGGTTTCCGTGACTACTTCGGGATCCAATATGATTTTTCCTTCCTCGTCAAGTTCCAACAATATTGTTTGAACTGGGAGCTTGTCATGTATAACCTTCTTTAAGCATGAAACATGGAGAACTGGGGGCACTCACAAAGATGCAGGAAGCTCCAATCTGTATGCCATAGTACCAATATTTTGCAACACCTTGTAAGGACCATAGTACTTTGGTGATAATTTAATATCCTTCTTAGCTTGCTTAAGGGATATTTGTTGGTATGTTTGTAGTCGTAGAAATACCCAGTTGCCTACACCAAAACTTATTTTACTGCAATGTTGATCTTTGTTTTTTCCATTCTATTCTGTGCCAAAGTGAGGTTATCCTTTCAGAGTTGGAGAACTTATTGCTGTTGAGGGTCTACCTTAACACCTTCATGAGATACAATATGACCTAAATATTCGACATCTTGTGCTCCAAAGAAACATTTGGAGGTTTTTGCATATAATTATTTCTCCTCCAATAGTTTGAGAATTCTATCAACATGTTGAGCACGATCCTTCCAAGACTTGTTGTAGCTTAGTATATCATCAAAAAATACTAACATTAATTTTCTAAGGAAGGGTTTGAAAATGGAATTTATCAAACCTTGAAATGTAGAAGGTGCATTGGTAAGGCCAAAAGGCATGACCAAAAATTTATAATGACCCTCATGAGTTCTAAATGTTGTTTTCAGAATGTCTTTAGTCTTCATTCTGATTTGATGATATCTTGCATGAAGGTCCAACTTGTTGAAGTAAATTGCTCCATGCAATTCATCCAATAATTCATCAGAGGAATGGGAAATTTATCTTTAATAGTGAGCTTGTTAAGTTCCATATAATCCATACACATATGCCATGATCCCTCCTTCTTGTTCATGAATACTACAGGAGCAAAGAAATAACTTTGACTACGTTGAATTATACTAGCCTCTAGCACTTCTGCAACCATATGTTCAATTTCACTCTTTTGTGCATAGGGATATCTGTAAGGCCTAATATTTGGAGGAACACTTCCTGGAATCAAATAAATAGCATGCTCATGGTCATGAATAGGTGGGAGGCCTTTGGGAGTCTCAAGTACCTTGGAATGATTGTCCAAGACTTCTTGGAGATCTGGAGAAATAGATGATTTCAACATGGGAACCTCTAGAAAACATAATTGTGCAATTACGCCTCGTTTTTATTTCTTTAGAAGCTTTGTCATGTCATTAGAGCTGATTATCATTCCGAGTTTCCCTACGATCCCCCTTAATTCAACTTCCTTTCCTTCTGAAAAAAATTTCAAGAAAATTTCTTGAAAATTAAAGTTATCGCACCCAAAGATTGTAGCCATTAGACTCCTGGTACAACATCAACACCGCCCATTGGAATGGAGAGCATTGGGATATTCAATACATATTATCCCATGAATAGCTTGATATTATGGCACTTTCCCGAGCAATTTATGGTTCCTCCACTTACAACCATCACTTGACACTTTGTTGCTGGATATAAGAAGCAATTCAATTCCTTCGCTATCTTACAATGAATAAAATTATGGGTACTTCCCAAATCAATCAATACCATTACCTTTTTATTCTTGATATATCCTTTTATCTTGATAGATTGAGGAGTGGTAATTTCGGGTTTGTTCCTAGTGTATATCCTCTTCTTTTGATGTTTCTTGTTCCTTTTCTTCCTCCTCTTCATAATCTATGTAAAATAATTTCTTCTTAGCATACTTATGACATTTATTGTATTTGTTATCACAACTGTAACAAAGCCCTTTTGCTCTTTTTTCTTCCAATTGTTGTGGTGTCAAGCTTGTAGGTTGTGGAAGGCTAGGGGCAAAAAGACTTCCATATTTATAGTTGTGAGTGGTAGGCTTCCTTGTGGCCATATTTTTCTTTCCATTTTTCTTTCCAACATGAATTCCTTCTCCAATGAATCAAGTTCCCAATGTCGAATGCCATGTTGCATATTATCCTTTACAGTCCCTATGAACACATCAACCCTATACTCCTCTAGAATATATTTTACCCTTATATTCAATCTTTGGAAGTCCTCAATGTGATCCATCATTGAATCCTTTTGTTTGAGATTTATCAATTGGCTAAAAAAAGTTTTTCTTTTTGTATCCTCATAATGTGCTCTCATTTCTTCCATAAAAGTTGCCCAAGTGATAATGTGTTTACGAGAGAAAAGCGACGGATAACATACAAACTAATTTGGTTCCAAATATAGAGTTGAAATGCATACCTTTTGTGTGTTTTGCACATTATGGAGATCAAAATATTGCTCCATCTATAGTATCCATGTTATGGGATCCTTGCCATCAAACTTCCTCATATCGATATTTGGAAAATGGTGGGTCTTCAATCCACTGTTAGAGTCTAGGAAATCATGATTAACCTTTCTTTTGTTCTCCTCATGAGTTTCCTTTACTACCCTTTCACCATTAGTAAGCATTTCTTGTAGTACATTTTTCAAATCTTCCATGTTGCCTTTAAGTTTTCCTTTTATACCATCCATATTAGATTCCATGCCTGTCTTCAAATCTTCCATGTTGCCTTCAAGTTTTTCTTCTATACCATCCTTCTTAGCTTCCACGCCTTTCTTTAAATCATCCATCTTAGCTTCCATGCCTTTATTTAAACCATTCATCTTAGCTTCCACGCCTTTCTTCAAACTATCCATCTTAGCTTTTGTTACTTTTTGTGAGAGTGAATTTTGTTGCACTTGGTCTCGTAATTTCGATATATCATGTTGCATTTATTCCTCTTCTTCATGAGTCATGCTACAATTTTTAGGTTGCTTACTATGTGTTTCCATTTTCTTTCTTTGAGGCATCGATTAATGATAATAATTCTTCACTATGCCCTTTGAATTCCTTCAAAATAATTTTTCAAATCAAACTTATGCAAAATAAAACAAAAATAAAAAAATTACACACCTTTTCCACTTTGTAGAATCTCGATATTGAATCTGTTGTAGCTCTGTAATTTTAGATCTTCAAGGTATGAAATTGCGTCATATAGTAGCCCTCAGAGTCCTCTTTCCAATGCCACCAATCTTATCAAAATTGGATTCTCCAAGAAAGCATTATGCCCAATCTCCCAAGATGACCTGATTATACAATTTTTCACTAGAGAAAACTTGTACGAAGAGCCACATGTCATTGTTTCAACCTTCGTACTTGAAAACAATGTACACAAAACTAAAGTTCATCTTCTTTCTATAAATTCTTACGAAATTCCAATCTGATACTTAGAGAGAAGGTTATGACTATTTTCCCAAGGTCACCTATTTGGGATGTAATTCAAGAGCCTGCAAAATCCTAACATTCTTGGATCATATCTCCCAAAATTTAATGATACAAGATTTGAAATTCGAAACTGAGCTTCATCAATATTTCAGGATCAAATGGGTTTTAATTTTGGAGTCTAAACCTTCGCAGAAAAAGAGTTATAGCCAAAATTCTACGATGACCTGTTTGTGATTGAATTTTGGAGCTTGCAAAAACCCTAACTTCTTGGGATCATATCTCAGAAAATATATCGAGTCAAGATATGAAATCCGGTCCCGAGGTTTAGAACTATTTCAGCTCAAATTCATTTTTTTCTTAGCATCTGAAACTTCATAGAGAAAAATTTATAGCAAAAATTCGACAATGACCTATTTTGGAGTAGCGAAACCCTTGAATCCAAAGCTTTGATACCAAATGTTATGAAACCAACTCACAAAAAGATAGAAAATATAAATCAACAACTTTGAAATCAACCTCTTTGAGGGGGCAACCTCCTTTACATTACACAAATGAATAATTCTTGGATGATACAAATGACAATACCTCCTTGCTATATATAAGAGTCTAAGTGGTCCCAATATAATCAGAGCCTACGTGACAATAATATTGTAGGGGCACTACAATAACAATCGTGGGGTTCTATGGGGCACAATAATAACAACATGGGGACTACATGGGAAGAACAATACAATTAGGGAGTTGCACTAATAACAATTAGGGGCTACAGTAGTAGTATAGGGATCTAACACAATCCACCCAGTAATGAAGCGTTTAGAATAAAGGACTACCTAAAGAGAGAAATTAGTATAGTTGACCGGATAGAAAGAATAGGCCCCTACTATCATAGTTTCCACCCTCGTTGGTCCAACCTTATATTCTTTGCTCTCCAATTATCCATTTGTTTAGCTTCCTTCCAATTGAATGATTATAGCTAATGATAAATAATAGTTAGGGCCTCCTCAAATTCCATGAAAAATTGCTCAACTCGGACTTACCTCCTAGGAAGGTGATGATTAGTCAGGAAGGTTATTCTGTGAGGCCATTTTATTTGATTATTCCCAGTCCCATTTAATTTTCTCTGAAGGGTAAATCTTGAAAGACACAGGAAGCTACTACCACAAGCCATAGATATAACCATGCATACGGGAGCCATTCCATCCAAGCGATCCAGGCATGTGACATTACCCAAAAATGCATACCTAACCGAGGATACTGGTCTTTTGTTTCTTGAGATTCCAGTTCAAGAGACACTATGTTGTTTTCTCGCCTCATAGTTGGCCATTCAATTTCTTCATGCCTTCTCATCTTCTCTCTACAGTCTGTGAATGTTGAAGCTTCCCGTTTCTAATTCTTCAATCTTCATTATTCAATATCAAATTCTCTGTCTATCTCAAATGCTTTGATGCTAAACCAAACCCATGGTAGACTCTTGTATTTATAGGAAACAACTTGAGTGTGGTTAGATTGGATAAATTCCCAAACCATTCATGATGAATATTGCATGAAACATAGGGTGTTTCTTTGGCCTTTTGTGATTCTGATTCCATAAATGGATTCATGGAAGGTTTCGATAAATATACCTAAATACCATGTAAAAATCACACTATGGTGAGTAGAATTTGTACTTTGGAAACTAATATAAATGCTATATATTGTTAAAGTCAAAAAGACCAATCAAATTTCTTCTAATGGCACTTACTCACAAACACATATTGTTGATAAACAAACCAATATGTAGTGAGTAGATTCCATACTTTGGAAATTAACATAAAGGCTATAGATTGTTAAAGATGAAAACACCAATCAAAATTTATGCTAATGGTACTTACCCACAAACATGTACTACTGATAAACAAATGAATATGCATACAAATCAAAATAATCAAAATAGAATCACTGATTTTCTATTAATTCTCAAAACAAAAAGCTAAAGCTATAACTCAAAATACAAAATTTCGAACCACATAATTGTGTGTCATGTTTCTCCTTTATAAACAATGAATAAGATAGGGACAATGATTCTAGATGCATGGATAACAACATGTTGATTGGCAGTGTGAAATTTAACCATAGCCATGCCAAAAATAGGATGTGTGCTCCTACATATCTCCATCCTTCAATGTTCTTAGAATCCTCATGCAAGAGTGTTCCTACTGACTTTGGGAACTGCACCCTACTTTTTGCATGCATAATTATATAAATAAAAACATAGATCCAACACTGAACTTTTAAATATAGAAAAATATCTAAAACTGGAAGTGGACTAAAGATGGTGCATTCATTATGCATGTCCCCCCTTTTCGCTCACTCCTTTAAATACTAGTGTGCCATCAAAACTATTGTAGGGACTATTGAATGAAGGTGTTGTACTAGTGTATGGTATTTATGTTGAAGTAGTATCATTGTAGTTAGAAAACTCTTTGAGCCACATATGTAAACTAACACCTTCTACTAGTTGGTTGATCTAGTTTGAGTGACACACAACTTTTGCGATGGACTTGTGGTGTAGGTAAATTCTCGATGTGGACAAAGACAATTCCTCTAGCCCAAGAGAGCGGGTCTAGCCATAAGCAAACAATCTATGGAAAACTTCCTTAAGCTAGAATCAAATAAGAGGGCCTACCTCTTAGAACGTTATTCTGCTTGGTAATGATCTTGCTTCCTTACTCCAGCTACTTTTTGTTTCCTTCCTTTGAATCCTTAAAACAAACAACAACAATAAACGTGATAGCATACAAATTTCATTCAACCTACTTAAAAGGTTAAGGAATCTTAAGCCATCAAGTGTAAGATAACACTTAATGTAGGAAATCAATCAATAGTTGTATTCATATAAGTTCAGAAAGAGATTACAACCAAAGCCTTGACATTGCTGGTCTCCTCCGATGTATCCGGGTTCCCACACCTCTGTTAGCATCTCATGGATAGCCCTAACAATGGAATTTTTCAGGATTCTTCCCTTTAGTTCCAAACCAAACCAAACACATTATTCTCCCTCTATAAACATAAACTAGAAAGCTACAAGCTATAGATATGTTGCTGGTTATTCAAGCTCCAAAAGACTAAGACTAGATTAGCCTGGAAAATGAGGAGTTTATATAGCTTTGATGGAGGGGAGATGGTTCCTCTTATGATGGTAAAGGGCTTATATCTTTGGTTTGTTCCATATTAATAGGTAAAAGGAGCCCAAACTGAATTCCTTGGCTCCATCTAGCCCAACCATTTACCAGAATGCTGTTACGAAGCTTCTAGACATGGAAGCTTCGACTCCATATTTAAAAAACTTGCCAAAAGAGGATCGACGCGAATGAGAAAAAGCTCATTTGCATCGTACGATGCTAGGTCGACTTTTCGACTCTGCAAATCACCGCAAGGAGGAAATGGGTCATAAGTGTTGGTCTTACAAATTGGGGTAAAAGGAAGATTTTTGGGAAATGATCTTGCTTCCGCTAGCTCGAGAGAGCAGGTCTAGCACAAACAAACAGTCTATGGAAAAATTCCTTAAGCTAGAATCAAATAAGAGGACCTACCTCTTAGAATACTATTCTACTTGGTAATGATCATGCTTCCTTACTCTAGCTACTTTTTGTTTCCTTCCTTCGAATACTAGAAACAAGAAAACAAACAACAACAACAAACATGATAGCATACAAATTGCATTCAACCTACTTAAAAGGTCAAGGAATCTTAATCCATCAAATGTAATATAACACTTAATGTGGGAAATCAATCAATAGTTGTATTCATATAAGTTCAGAAAGAGATTACAACCAAAGTGTTGACGTTGATGGTCTCCTCCGATGTATACGGGTTCCCACACCTCTGCTAGCATCTCATGGATAGCCCCAACAATGCAAGTTTTAAGGCTTCTTCCCTATAATTCCAAACCAAACCAAACACACTATTCTCCCTCCACAAACATAAACTAGAAAGCTACAAGCTATAGATATCTTGTTGGTTATTCAAGCTCCAAAAGTCTAAGACTAGATGAGCTTGGAAAATGAGGAGTTTATATAGCTTTGATGGAGGGGAGATGGTTTCTCTTATGATCGCAGAGGGCTTATCTCTTTGGTTTGTTCCATCTTAATAGGGGAAAGGAGCCGAAACTGACTTCTACGGCTCCATCTAGTCCAACCATTTACCAGACTTCCGTTACGAAGCTTCTAGACCTGGAAGCTTCAACTCCATATTTAAAAAACTTGCCAAAAGAGGATTGGTGCGACTGAGAAAAAGCTAATTTACATTGTACGGCACCAGGCCAAGTTTCAGACTCTACAAATCAGCTCAAGGAAATGGGTCATAAGTGCCGATCTTGTAAACTAGGGTAAAAGGAAGATTCTTGGGAAATGATGCAAGAGGGAAATGTTCTGCTCATGAAGAGGGACATAATGGGAGTCTCTTCATGATGGGAAATCATGTAGGGCTCTGTTAAACACACACATGGCAGCGATAGAATATGAAAGATAAAACATGAGAGTACATTTTTTATTAACAAATGATATATATTTATAGTACATGGTGTGACTGTTGGGTTTCACATCCCAAGGTCTCTTGAACTTCCTTAGTCTATTCCACTTCCACACTAACCCATAGAATATTAGTTGTCCAACATTCCCCTCCTTAATCCGAAGGGTTATGTATGAGTCCAAGAAAAGAGTTGTAATACAAAATGTGCAAAAAATGCATGGCTGCACTAGGATGAATGTGCTCTCTGAAATGTTGGTATAAGGGCAGTGGTTTAAAGATGACGACCAACACTAGAATGCTTAGTGCAATTCCTAGAACTCTTCCAAAACTGGAAAGAAGTTGAGGTCTTCTGCTAGAGGAAGTTCTCCTATTGTTTGAAGAGGGAAACCTTCAACCATGAAAGGAAGGTATCATCCCACATAAAAGGGATAATTTAAAACTAAAAAGGGAAGTCTGAACCTGTGATGATTTAAGAATGACCAACAACTTTGGAATGCTTAATGCAATTCCAAGAACTCTTCCAAAACTGCCAATAAGATGAATTCTTCTGCTAGAGGAAGTGTCCCCAATTCTATTCCTAGAATTCTTCCAAAACTAGCAAGAAGATGAAGTCTTCTGTTAGAGGAAGTGTCCCAAATTAGTTGAAGAGGCATTACCAACTGAAGGCACGCTTAGGGGCATCTTTGTCTCTGGCTACAACTCTAAAACTGGTGTGGTAGATTATGGCTCAGGCTCGCTTGATGTGGCTTTGAAGCTTGTAGATTACCATCATTTCCCCCCTGTCAAATACAAGGTGAGATGATTGAGAAAACTAAGCTATAAGATTGTTCAATACTCTTAAACAAGTTCTGACATGTGACTGAAATATCTTCTTGGCTATTGATGCCCATTGCCAAGAAGTGATCCATCCAAGATGAATCTTTGTTCTTGCAGAAGGTTTGTTTCTGAAGCATCTGTTTGAAGAATGACTGGTTTTATGATAGTGCTTACATGGATGAAGATGAAAATAATGATCTTTCAGATGGCCAACTCGGTCATAGTGTTGGCATTTCATAATTTGTTGTTGTTGCTGTGGAAGAGAAACAAAATCTGGAACAGCTGGAGGTGAATTGTCATGAAAGAATCCAACACTTTGAAACTGAATTGGTTTGGAGTAGTTTGGAATATGAAAGGACACGTCCTTGTCATATCCAAGACTAGTTCTGTGCTTGTTGTCGACAAGTTATTCCCAAGGTCTGATGATGGGCTTGGGAAGTGCAAACTAAACTTCTGCATCTGCATCAATGCTCACAAAGTGTTCAATGCATAGAGAACATTCAATGCAACTCCAGGAAGTATACAGAGTCATTGTCACCAATTCTCTCCATGCAATTAATGGGAGACTGTCCATATTTCTTGGGCTTCGACATACGTTGTTGCAACGGTCTTGAACACACAATCTTTTATCACACCATATGTTTCTCCACCATACAATTTAAACAAAGAAGAGACCAATGTTTTAATGCACTAGCTATCACAGGTTTTAATGCATAGTTCATGGATTTAATGCATTCAACCAGGTTCTAGTAGAGGGATAGAATATCCGTGTAAGCTTAATTTGGAGTCGAGGGGATAAGATCGGGTATAACACTTTGTTTTGCATGCATATTATCTCAAAAGAAACGGAGTAGATTGTTGGTGTTGTAGAGCTCACCACACACTACATCGCACCTCAATAGAGCTCAAGCCACAGAAACTTAAAAAAATCTATAATGCACTCAGGGTAGAGAGAGAGGATGTAGTGCAAAGATAATTCAATGTTCTATCCAAACACACAAAATTTTTGGATAGAAGGATAGTACGTAGCAAAGAATGACAGAGAAAATATGAGTTATAGGGCAAAAAAAACTAAAATTAGGGGCTGAGAATGGCAGAGATGAGCAGATGACTGACCCTAGCAGTGAAGACCATTACCCTAAATCGCAGGTATGAGAGAGGAGCGCTATTATACTGTCAGAACCATGAGGAGCAACACTTTGATGAAAGACAGAACATAGGCAGAATAGGGAGTTACAAAATAAAGAGGGAGGCCAAAAATGGTGCTGGAGAAATGACAGAGGTTGCAACTAGAATTTAGCTAAGAAAATATTGATGAAATGCAGCAGTGATGGCAGAAATGATCTGCATAGAAAGGCCATGAAACTAATGGCTCAAATATGAGCAGGGCAGGTTATCGCCTGCTCTGATACCATGTTAAACACACACATGTTAGCAACAGAATATGAAAGATAAAACATGAGAGTACAATTTCTATTAACAAATGATATACATTTATAGTACATGGTGTCACTGTTGGGTTTCACATCCCAAGGTCTCTTGGACTTCCTTAGTCTATTCTGCTTCGACACTAACCCATAGAGGATTAGGTGTCCAACAGGTTCACTGTAGAGGTCCTCCAAGATCGAGGAATGGGGAGTACAGGGACAGTGACAAAATGTTGTGTAACATATGCCCCCTAAAGCATGAAGGCCGAACTAGAGTGAGGGGTGAAATTCTTTACAAGTAGATGTGAGGAACCAGAGTCTGTCGTCGGAAAACTTGCAAGAAAGCATAGATACATATACATCACTAAAACTCTGACAAATGATACATGAATCATGGTATGTATGCAGCCATCCAGAGAGAGATCATGCAAATGGATCCAAGGCATGGGCGTAGCCATTTGATAAACAAGAGCATATCAAACTAAGGTATGGTTGTAGCCATCCAAGAATGAGAAGGAGCACATATAACAACTCATGGGATGGTCGAAACCATCCATCTAAGAGAGACATGTATATTAACATGATCATGTCACATTGTCTTGTAACCTGGACTCTAGTAATCTGAGCCTCGGGTCTTGCGCTCCAACACGACCTGACCAAAGTACAAATTCTAACATGTGAATAGATGTGTCGAAGTCGAACATGCAAGAAAATCGTTTGATTACTGGTCAATGATGTGAATTGTTAACAAGCGCGAGAGAAACCACCAATAATGACGATGGTGCTCAAGGTACCAACAACGCAATCCATGAAATGTGAATAAGGAACTGAAGTCAAACACCCATGAAATCACTCGATTGAAAGCCAATGATATGAGCTTGTCGTCAAGTGTGAAGAACTTGGCATTAGGACATGCAAGCTCTAAGGTACCAGAAGGGAGTCTCTCGTCCAACATCTCAGATAATAAGATGAAGTCGACATGAAGTGAGTATGTCAAAGGAGGGCCAAGATGTATCCCATAGCATCGACATGAGACAAAAGGATGCAATGATAATAGATGATACAAAGAATCAGGAATGAGTGTAACTGTAGAAGGAAAACTCTTGAACATATCGGCGACACAACTCCAGAGTTTGGCAGCTTTTGGATCCATAGGATCGGAGGTCATGATGACGTGCAGAGATAAAATGGAAGGTAAAAATGAATAGCCCAACCCAAGAAAGTCAATGATGAAGTGAGGATATCCCAACCCTTTAGGTTTTAACCCCATACAGAAATTACCTGCATACGAATTCTAAATCACAGGAAAAATAAAAATGCGAGAGCATAACACATAAAACACATATACACAGAGATTTCCCAT